>WSXT02000015.1:959647-983754 GCA_011762715.2 Neuroterus valhalla
AATGACTAATGCTAACACAGAAGATTGATAGAGAAAAGTTGTTCATCCAAAAAATATCTGTGAATTTGTTATAATTTTTCCCATTGGACACGTAGTTTTTGTTTGAATCGTGAAAAAAATTAAAAAATTGAATTTATAGAAAAACTACACAACATGTGAAAAAAATTAGACAACAAAACTTCTCCACCGTTTGGGACAAATTTTGATCGCGTGCGCAGCACGAGACACGCGATGAGAATGTATTCGTTAAAGCCGGAGAAGCTTTAACAATCGAGAATTCACATTCATCAAATAAAATTAGTCGACATTTTGCTTTTTTCTAGTCAAAAGCTTTACCCAAAAGCCCTAGGCGCGCTCAAACTTGTGAACGGAGCCTGCGATGAGAATGTGCCCGCACAGCGGGCAGATTTTTTATATTGGATTCAGTGAGATCGGCATTCCTCCGCTAAACTGAGATTATTTCGGATACAGATTCCGCAACGAAGTAGATTCAGATAGACAGAAATATTTCTATTCTAAATCATTGCCGCAGGGCCATAAATCAATAAATCCGAAATCAAACAACTTCATCCCACATTACATTACAGCGTACCTGTATTCCTGCTTCCTAGGAATTGACCTGAAACAAAATTACACAGATCATTCAAATGAAATCCGTGACTACCACTTTTTTTATCGCTTCGAAAAATCATAAACTCCTACTCAATAACCTCACTGTAGAAAAGAATGAATGATTTATTTCGCATATGAAGACCCCGATTTCTCGGTGATAGATAGTTAGCGATAAGCATCAGCCTTCGATGCTTGAGCCATTGAGCCACCCACTGACCGCGACACTTTAAGTCCTTTCATCTTGCGAGCCTCTTGAATGAGGCCCCTGGAAAGATACTTTGTTGGTCCTCGCTAGCACTTAATCAGATATGGGTGCAGTATTCCGTATAGATTTCCAAGTGCGTATACACAAGATTTTGGAGAGCAGCTAGGAGAATGAAGAGTGAGATTGTTCTTAGTGGAACTAGACGTCCAAGTTCGAATCCAGGGAAATCGTACACGTAGCGTTCGGGCAATCAGTCACTAGTCAGATAAATCTGAGTCATAAGTTAGAGAGAGGCCTTCCACCATAGGCCGTGCGTGGGGGAGTCGTATCTGTAGGGATGCTGGGGCGCTTGAGCCTCGGTAGCCCGTATCAAGATCTCTTTGCATTTCTAGGGGGTGGGCTTCACCGGCTTTTGGGGGTGCTTATCTCGACGCTATTCCCGAAGGGGAACGCTGTCAGCCTGGGACCCAGTAGATAACAGATCCCGCTTGAGCTGTGCTACCCTCACTGGGTATACAGGGTGTCGAAAACGTCAAATGTCATATCAAAATCTTCTCAGTTCTCCTTCTCTATTACTGACTCCTCCGATTATTTGAAGAGAGGAAATAGAATAATGGTTATTGTATTCAGAGCCAATAAATTTTTTTGTAAATTAAATGAAATTTTCACGGGCAGAAATGGATGTGAAAACCTGGATCTCGAAAGACAGGTATTACTGACAAACATCTGATATATTGAAGGGAAACTTCCAGGATTATCATCAATAATGCTTTAAATTGTTTGGATAGAATAAAATGGTTGATTAAAAATATGCTTCTTCTAGGAAAAAATATTCTGTGTATAAATGCCCTGTGTTGATAATCTCCTCCTTTTTAATATATGCAAATGACAGATACTAACTTTCAACATATCTAGATAGCTCTCCTACAGTTAAATATAAACTATGCAAAAACCCTGAACATCTAGATTTCATGGTGAAACATATAATATATATGCGTATAATACTAATCTTCTTTCCTCCCAGGGTTGTGGTTTTATCAATTATTATTACAGTTTGTTTTTTGATCATGATCATCTCGTTCAGATCAACATAATTTGTTGCGTATTGAGGAAGCAGGGTTAAATACGATTCCTAATTCTCCAAAATATCTTCTCATTATGATGCCAACAAAATGTTTCGTTGAGTCATGCAATGTTTCTGGTCAGTTTCAATTGATTTCATCAAATATTTTGGTTAGTTTAACTAAATATAAATAATTCTGTGGATTGGCCTAACACATTTGGATCAGTTAAAAAAAATTCTTTAGATACATCGAAGCTTTGGTTGATTGAAGTTAAGGGATGTACGGTATACGAGTTGTGTTTGGGCTCAAGCTCTCGGCAACGTTCAGAGGTTTTTGAGTTCTGAAAAGATTTTGAATGCATAACGATGAATTTTTTCATTTTGGCCGAAATTGGCATTCGACAATTAAAAAACATCCCTGGTGCCGACTTTCATAACTATTGGATAGTTTAATAAATTTTGAAAAAACCTAATCGCTCAAAACTATTCGAGAACTATAATTACCTAATTGAACCAAAACAATTGGATGTGAAAATATTTTTTGTGACTTCCAAATGATTCGTCAAATATTTATTCAATACTATTTTCGATATTATAATATTTTCGAGTACTCAATGTTCAAAGTCAATATTATGGTACTTTTTGTATCCCAGGGCCTATGCACTAGGGTGGTCCAACAAATTTTTTTCGAATTTTTATGCGAAATGCCCGGAAATTTGTTGGAATCCACAAAAAAATAAACGCATCTTTTTTTGAAAAAAAATATATTTAGAGGTAGCGCAAGCCCCCACATATGTCCCGTAAGAAAAAAAACACGTTTTCGTAAATTTTATTCAGAATTATCAATATTAGGTAACTCGAGTTCGAAATTCACCATTTCTCTTCGCAATCAGTCACAGAATGCAAATGAAATATTACTTTTCAAATATCACCCGCATAAGTCTGCTTTATAGGGGTCCCAAAAACCCCCCATAAGTGAAAAAATGGGTTTTTCGAGTTTTTGGCGCTAATTATGATTTCTTTGCGGTTTGTTTAACGCAGATTGTTTCCAATACATGAAACACTACTTTATACTGATAATTAGATGTTTAGTTCAATTGGGGCTAACAAAAATAATTGTTTGAATAATTTGTTATCAATTAAAACAAGATTCTTTTAGAATAATGCTACAAAGTTGCGGTTTTTTTTTAAATTTTCCACTTTTTGTCCACTTTTCACCTTAAGTATGTAAACATTTAATTTAATTTGATGAAAATAATTGTTTCAAAAAATTATTATTGTTCATGGCTATCTTCTCTTAGATTAGTCCTAAAAAGTTGCGATTTTTTATGAAATGTTTGCTTTACTTTACTTGAAAACTTTGCTTTACCTTTTTAGTTCTGAACAAATAATAGATAAACATTAGAGAGAATCATATTTTAAATAGTATTGTATTGTTTTAGGTAAATATTTTTTTGTTCTTTTCCTAATGTTCAAAAAATATCAATCAAAACAAAAAAGCTGAATTCATTCAGTGAAATTTGAGTTTCGAATTTTCCAATAAAATTATATGGATCTTCAACGCGAAAATTGAATTTTTAAGAAAGTAGTTCAACTTTCAACCAAAGAGTTGAATTTTCGACCTAAAAATAAAAATTTTTAATCAGAAATATAATGGTTAATATTTCGAAAAAAAAATTTCATTTTTATGAAAAGCAATCTGATTTAACCAAGAAATAAATTAATTCAATCTAATTCGATTTAATTGAATTTCATTAGAATTCTATTCAGTGCAAAGTTAAACATATCAGAAGAAACCAGAACTTTCTAGCACTTATCTAAGAGAAAACGGTTATAAACAATAATCAATTGTTTAAATAAGCATGTTTGTCACCTCGCATTAATTATTACCTCACTTAGTGAAAAGTAGACAAAAACCTTAAGAGTTTAGAAAAAACCGCAACTTTTTAGCACTAATCTAAGAGAGAATAGCCATAAATAATAACAATTTGCGTAAACAATTATTTTTGTTAAATTGAATTAAATATTAACTCACGTCGAGTGAAAAGTGGGCAAAAAGTAAAAAATTTCAGGAAAAACGGCAAGTTCCTATCATTAGGCAAAGAAAATATTATTAGCATTGAAAAAAAAATGTTTGAACAATTATTTTTGTTAGCTTTCATTGGATATTACCTCGCTTCAACTGAAACGTTGAAAATAAGTTCAAAAATTCAGAAAAAACCTTGACTTTCTAACCCTTTTCTGAGAGAAAGTTGCTAAAACAATAATAAATTGTTAAAACAATTTAAATAAACATCTAATTATTAGTATAAAGTAGTATTTCATGTATTTGAAACAATCTGCTTTCTAAAACCCTATAAAACAGACTTATGCGTATGATATTTAAACGTAATATTTTATTCGCGTTCTGTGACTGATTGTGAGGAGAAATCGTGAATTTCGAACTCGATTCACCTAATATATTGAGAATTCTGAATAAAATTTACAAAAACATCCTTTTCTTTATTGGAAATATCTGTTAAACTTCATGGGGTTTGCGCCACCTCCAAATATTTTTTTTTTTTTAAATGCGTTTATTTGTGGATCGAACAAATTTCCGGGCATTTTGCATAAAAGTTCGAAAAAATTTTTCTAATGCATTTCTGGACCACCCTGCTATACACGCAGCAACTTTACTATTGACCTCTGTGCCAATGTCCTTATCCTCCAACTTTATTGTACCTCTAATTCTTTAACAGAACATAGACAAATGATGTTCACAAACTATCACTTTTATTTGGTCCAATAAAAGATGTTGTGCACCAATTTTTTGTACTCTCGGTTCTTCTATTTTTCTAATAGTTCGAATAACTTTGACTGTTTTATCTCATTGGAATAATTAGATTTGGGAGTCGCTACAATTATACATATATATTATAGATAAGGAACTAATTTTTTGTCTTCAATTTTATCATTAGAAGCAATGACCCACTCTTTAATGGGAAGCACATAAAACAAACTCTGAAAATATTGATAAAAAACGAAGAGTTGTAATTATCCCAACTACTTTCCATGAAGCATTTAAAAACTTTTGGAACTTCATCAAATAACTGTTGCAGTTTTCCTTAGATCCGAAAAAGAGCTGAATCAAAAGTACATTCTAGTTACGTTTAGAAGCTAACATACTTGTACCATCTGTCTTTGCAGATACAGAAATTGTGCATCATTCCTTAAGGAGCAAGAGCAAGAGGAATTTAGTAACATGCGCTTAAATAATAACCTAAAAAGATCATCATTTTTCTTTCCTTGCAATAATTATGTTTCATTATTCAGCATGCAACTATAATATCTCATAATAGGGTAAGGATGGCGTGATCTTTTCACAGCACTCTCTATAATATGTAGTACATTTCCTCATACATATAAGATACATATAAACACTCTAGAATATAGAATGGAAAATACACTGGCGCAGTTCCCTGTACCGCGAAGTAGGTTCTGCATGGTATCGGGACCTCGACTCTGTGCAGGTCAAGATAAGCAAGCCACCCCACCCTCTCTCTCTTTCTTCTTCGTGGCGTGCAGAGAGCGAACACGAAAGCAGGGGGTGAGAGTCGGAGGGTGGTCGCTCGTTCGTGAAATAAGCTCTGCAGGGTTTTGGTGGTTGCGCTTGGGGCGGCTTAGGGGTGGGGTGCAAATGTTGGGGCCCCGAAAACAGCCCTTGGCCCTCCCAGCTGCCGATGACGTTTCCACGTGGGTACCCGCGAGGCTCGCGTGTTTTCGACACAGTCTACACCGATGAGTTTACTGCTCTTGCAGGAACCCCAAATGCACCCTTGCGCTCGCTCTTCTTGTGTCGACCCGGGTGGCCGGGGTGAGGATAAATCCGAATGACTGAACTAAATTCTTCGAGTCATTCAAATACATTTCTTCATCTGTTATTATTTTTGATAAACGAAACTATTTTTGTTTTTACTCAAACAAAATAAACAAAAAGACATTTTCAGCACGATTTCAGGGTAGAATCTACCTATAGTCCAAGCAATGGGGAAATTGTTGTGCCAAAAACTTTTGCAGGAAACCGACTGTGCCATCAGAAGAAAGGTATACTCTATACTTTATTCCAGTCATGTTCTTGACTCGCAAATAACATGTCAAATGTTTTTATTAACGTTTTAAGCCGAAAAATTGCACTTTTTTAGTTGTTTTATTCATAACATAAAAAGTATTAGAGCAATCTTAATGGAATTAGTTGATAAGTTATAGGCAATTAAATTATGAATAAAATGAGCCCTTGATCGACCTGTTCGGATAATGGGATGTCGATAATATTAATAAAAATCAGGAAATTTAAGGCTTGTTTAACAATTCAATATCTTTGTTAATTTTGAATCTCTATGACTGGGCTTCAGTTAAAAAGGAGCGATTTCTATGCTCTATAAGTATCAAAAATAATGGACACTGTAGGATAATAACTTTTTCCGTCATTGCTATTTCGATTATTTATTGCTACTGATTGCAAAATCTCTGTGTGGTGCACCGATGTTCCAATTTCAATTGTTAAAACTTGAAACTTTAACTGAAGCACAACAAAACGTTTATCTTGTTTTTCCAGTAAAATGTTGCTAAATGCGTTAAAAAAAGTTTTCAAATATGACTCCAAACTGCTGAGCGCTTGAAACTAGCCGAGGAGTGGGGAAAGAAGGAAGGTAGAAGAGGTTACTTTCGAGCATTCAGGAGTTTGGAGTCATGTTTGACACCTTTTTTTTAACACACTTAGCAACATTTTACGGGAAAACCAAGATAAACATTTTGTTGTGCTTCAGTTAGAGTTTCAAAATCCGTTTTAACTATGTAAATCGGAACATTGGTGCACCATACAGACATTTTGCAATCGGTAGCAATAAATAATTGAAATAGCAATTACGAAAAAAGTTATTATTCTACAGTGTCCAGTCTTTTTCACACTTAAAGAGCATCGAAATCGCTACTTTTTTTAACCAAAGCCCAGTCATAGAGATTCAAAATTAACAAAGATATTGAATTGTTAAATAAGCCTTAAATTTTCTGATTTTCATGAATATTCTCGACATCCCATTATCCGATCAGGTCGAACAAGGGCTCATTTTATTCATAATTTAATTGCCTTTACCTTAATAATTGATGCCATCAAGATTGCTCTATTACTTTTTATTTTATGAATGAAACAACTAAAAAAGTGCAATTTTTCGGCTTTAAACGTTAACGAAAACATTTGACATATTATTTGCGAGTCAAGAACATGACTGGAATAAAGTATGAAGTATTTATCTTTTGATGGCGCAGTAGGTTTCCTGCAAAAGTTTTTGTCACATATCACTTAATAAATAATCCCTGTTGCTTTGACTACTAAATGAAAAATAAAATTCAAGCTACAACCTTCCAAGAACAGGTAATGGGATCTTTATGTTACCAATATTATACCTTACTGAATCTCTTTTTCTTTCGATAAGAGAAAATAATAATTTGCACTCGCTAGAAAAATCACTTTACTGTCTACATGTGTTAATAAAAACAATTAATTGAATCTTTAGAAAAGACAGAGATATACTCCAGTATATTTAGATTTTATTATTGCAATTCATTGGGTAAGAAAATTTTTTTTTGCCATTTTTTGCAGGTTAACCGCCATCTTGTATTAAGGGATGATTTCTTGCATCGCGTATAACAGTCGTATTTTTGATTTAATCAAGAAAACAGTCCATACCATTTTTTATGAGAAAAATGAGTTATACAAATGAATAACATGAATATTTTTTCGTATTTTGCTCATTTAATGCTTAAAACTTGATTATACACATAGAAAGAGGGTTAACAACTTTTTTAGATAGAATATCTTTTTTTAATTCAGTGCTATTGCAAAAATTTTGAGACAAAAGTTGTAATTCACACGATCCTCTTCAATTTTCATATGAAACTTTTTTTTGTATGAACAATTGTTTACTTACCGTAGCGTCTGAAAGTTGCGTGCACCGTCACTCGGTAGTTGGTAGTTCTGGATTGGGAGCGCTGTGCCATACTAAATTATTTTAAGTTTCGTTGATGGAATGGAGCTTAACATTTTTCCACTTCCTTTTTTCAATCAAATATGGTTTTGACTTTTTTTGTGCATGATTCATATTGCAATTATCTTTTATTTCTTATTTTTATCTTGAATTTTTCTTGTTTTTAAACTCAACTTTTATTATTTCTTATTGGCATTTCAATTATTTGTTATTCTTCACTATAATTTTATCCAATTATTCATATGGTTTCTATTTTTTGTTGTAAGAATAAATGACAAATTCTCAAAAATAAAGAATGAGAAAATTTTTAAAGGAATTCGATAACAAAACTTATTTGCTAAAATTTTAAGATTCATGTTACAAACCTCACAATCTTTAATTTATGAATATGCAATATGTAATAAAATTTCAAGGTTATTGATCAGTTCAAGTTTTTTTTTGTTTCACAAATTTACCAAAAATCCTTATATTTCTCCAACGATTCCATGCTACTGTAAACATGCTGCTGATAGTATTGAAATATTGTTTGTATGGTTCAAAATATAATTAAATATTTATAAAAAAGAATATTTCATAGGCAATGAGCATGAATTTGAAGGAAAATGAATAAATAAAAAAACTCACGTGAAATGAAAACTTTGAGTCGAGAAACGTTTGATTTTTTTTTTCGAAGTAATGCAATAAAATTTAAAAATTCATTGAAGTATGAATTTTTTGCTTCAAAGTATATCCTTGCTAATGGAGTGTACAAAAACTTTGATGATACAACCATTTTTTGTCAAATTATAAATCTTGAAAAAAGAAAGAATTAAAATAACTACGAAAATTGCGCTTTAATTTTGACTAATATATATTTATACTGAATATTGTTCATTTAACTCACTTCCTAAATTATAATATCAAGTTAGTTAAATAAATAATATGAAATAATAATCTTATTCATTCAAAATTCGTTGTTTGGGAACTAACATTTTTCGAAGTCAAGTTCAATTTTGGCAGTTTTTTTCATCCTTCATTTCCTCGAAATTCTGCGAGTATCATTTTACCACAAAATAATTTAGGTCATAGTAGTTTTTTTTCAGGTTATTAATAAATACTCACTTTCGGAAAAAAATGTTTACAGAGCTCAGTAGTTATTCTATCATTTTTTTTTGAGAAAAATTTTGTGTTTAATTGCTAATGTATTATTTTCAAATCCTTCGAAATGTGTTATTATATTCTGAATTTTACGAACAAAATATATAACTCAAAGTTCAGCACCACATAATCTTTTGGAAAAAAAATGAGATAAATATATTGAAATAAGATACATGACTTTCGAAATTTGTCGGTACATTATTATGATAAACAAAAAAATTTTCGTAAACTCACGCCATATGACAACTGTCGAGTTGGAAAAGTATTTATATTTTTCACACAATAATCAAAGTAATTCAAAAAATGTATTAAGGTATAAAGTTTTTCTTCGCCGAAAGTAAATCCTTACTGATGAACTGAAACAAAAACTTTTGTAAGTGAACCAATTTTGGTGAAATTATATAATTTCAAAATAATAAATCACAAAAATGACTAACAGAATTGCACGTGCAAAATACGAGACAACATCAAATATGCTCACTTATTTGTATAACTCATTTTTCTCATGAAAAATGGTTTCAACTGTTTTCTTGATTTAATAAAAAATACAACTGTTATACGCGATACAAGAAATCATCCCTTAATTCAAGATAGCGAATAACTTGCAAAGGGTTGATGGTAGAAAAATTGGATTTAAGCATCGTATATGGCACCCTAAAGATGGCAAAAATCAATTTTCTTAACCAATGAATTGCAATAATACATATAGGAATCCGACTATATATACTAATTTATATTAATATACATTTTCCCCGGTTACAATTGTCAGATTTGAGGAATAATCCTCAAATTGACGAATCTAAACACTATTTCACAAATTTAACAAATCCCAAGCTTAGTAATCTCCAAAAATGAAAGAAAATTTAAAATTGTACAATTACGAAGTAAAAGAATTCAAAAATTAGAACTTTTTATTCCGAGATATTCAAACGGAAAAATAATATGAATGGAGATGAAACTCAAAAGAAAATTAAAATATAAAGAGAACTATCTTCATGCTTGAACCCAAAATTCGACATGTGGGAGCTTATTTTCCTATGAAGTAAAGATTTCCCATGCGAGAGAGAACTCAGTTTTGAACTCATAATACGTCGAGTCATGAACTTCAAAGTGTTCTTCGAAGGAAGAGAAACGCCCTTTTGATTCTTGATGTCGATAGAGTCCTCCAAGGTCGTTCCAAATTATCAAGTCATTCAGTTTTAAATCACACTTACGTTAGAAGTTGTCATTATCTGATTGTAATGGATATATGTGTGTTGTTTCCCATGGAGAGTTTTCATTCTTGCTGTTTGGGTGTGATGACAGGTTGAGTTTTTATTCCGAGTTTTATTCTGAGAAACTATAGCGTTACATTGTCCTTCTTCTATCGAATCACATTTGCTTCATTCTGATAAAAATACAATAATTTTAATTCACTTAGCCGTGAGAAACACTCAATGAAATTATTATTCAAAAAGTAAAGACCTGAATCTTGACTAAATAGTGCTACAGATTTTGATGGAAAGGTGATTTATTTACTGGGGCGGGTTAAAATTAATTTGTAGTCAACAATTTCGAGATTGGATTGATGCAACCCTCCACTTCTTCCTTATTTGAGCTGGGCTGTTCACTTTCCAGTACCACGTCATTTACAATTTTGTTTATATCAGAGATTTTTCTTGCAAAAACTCACGTCCGGACCGAAAGAGATTTCGAGTTGAAATTTTGCGAAAAGTATAATAAAACATTAATTCACGTTTTTATACAACATTTGGTTGAATATTTTGAAACTTTTCTATTCAAAATTCAAGAAAAAATTTTTTTACCAAGCGCAACAGAATTTGCTATTTATTTGGAAATGAGTATTGAGGTGTTTTTGGGGTCACTGCTTCTGAAAATGAAGTAAAAAATCCAAAATTCGAAATGGCGGATATTTTCTAATATTTGCCAGGCATTCACTTGAAAATGAGTATTAAGGTGTTTTTGGGGTCGCTGATTTCGAAAATGGAGTAAAAAATCTAAAATTCCGAATGGAGGACCCAAAACGGCGGACATTTTTCTAAAAAACTACTTTTCTTGAAATGGGACAGCTCGGGGCAGCAAGTGAAAACCTTTCCGAAAAGTAGACACTTTTACGCAATAGAAACATCGAATCTCGAGACAGGAACTCCCAGGAAAAAAAAGAATTCTCTACGTGAACTTGTAAATCGGGTACAAAAGAAGAATAATTTTTCCCTTGCTATACATCGCACACACCGTAAACATGTTAGCAAAATATACATATTTCATTATTTGTTCCTAATGTACGTATCTTCACGAGCATTTTCCATGTCGCACAAACTTTTTGCATCAAAAACTCACTGAATGTGACAAACTTTAGAAAAATGTCCGCCATTCTGGGTCCAAAATTTTGAATTTTGGACTTTTGACTCCATTTTCGAAATCAGCGACCCCAAAAACTTGATATGGGTACTCGAACGAAGTAAAATATCGGGATTCTGATTTTTGGCTAGCTTTTTGGGATTTTGAACCACTGTGCGTAGGTAGAATTTATGTACATTTTTGGATCAGGAAAAAGCTTTCGATCAGGTGAATAGAACTACACTTTTTTAAGTACTGAAAGAGTATGAAGTAAATGTTCGACTTTCAAAGGTAATGAAGGCAATAATATAATGATGGTAGTAGACCGTGGTTATATGAATTATATTCATGAAAGAGTGTCTGAGAATAGCTTTCTCAGACAAAGAAGGTGCTGATCTCGGGACGGTGACAGTGCGTGGACTGGCGTTTGCAGATGATCAGATTGTTACGGCAGAATCAGTCGATGATTTGCAGAGAATGACGAGCACACTGGGTACTAGAATGAAGAGTATGGGTCTTGAGAATTATGTGAATGAAAAAAAGTTATTGTGTTCCAAAGAAGTGGTAAGAAAACAGTATGCAAGATTGCCCGTGATAAAGAGAGGGTAGAACAAGTTGATGATTTCGTGTACCTTTGATGTTTATTTACTGCTGAAGGAAATTTAGATGCAGATATTTCCAGACGTATAAATGAGGGTTGGAAGATAATCGTCAGTGTACAAGCTATTACTAAAAATATGAATGTTACGAACATAGCTGAAATTTCGAGATATAATTCTGTGCTTGCACCAATTGTGCTGTACGGTAATGATTTGCTTCTCAAAGAATGTAATGAATAAGAAACATTAATTGGCAAGAGTGCGATAAATTTGTTGAAACGGTTTGATCATGTGTGATATGAATTTTGTGAAGGAAGCAAAAGATGTAGGATAGTATATAAACGCATGGAGGAAAATTGGTTATAAGAAAAAGATCAACGCCAAAAAACATAAAATTTTGGATACTTATGGGCCTTCGTGAAGAGCTTCGCTAAGTGCATATAGTTGGGATATAGACTATTATGGATCTCAATATGAGTTTATCAATCAATTGCAGTATTGATGTGTGAATTGTGATGTGTGCTGGCTCTTCTTGCCCTTTTTTTAGTTATCTTCACAACATAAATTTTTTTGAGGGCATAATGGCACTAAGATTCTGAGAAATATATTGAATTAAAAAAATAATGACATAATGATGCCTTAAGTGACATGATGCCTTAAGAACGCAATAAAATGATAAAGAAAGGGTGATTATGATATAAAGCAGGGGTAGAATTTCATAAGGTTTTACACAATGGGTAACGTTAGGGCAAAATAGTACAGGTATGGGAACAATGCTCAAATAGTAATATTGTAATGAAAAAACTAAAGAATGGTAAAGCTGCCGGTGTGGATGGCATATCCTCCGAAATGCTTAAGTTCAGTGGCGGAAACCTGTTTGGGTGGCTGTGTGAATTTATGAATATGTGTGCTATGAATAGCGAAGTTCCGAGTGATTGTAGAAAGGCGATAATTGTCGCAATCTACAAGGGAAAGGGTGGTCCAGGCGGTTGTAATAATTATAGAGCGATTAGCCTTCTTAGTACTGTGGGAAAAGTATTTACCAAAATACTCATTAATGAAGTCATGAGAATAACAGAGGAAAGGATCTGGGAAGTTCAATGTGGATTTATGCCATGGAGATCATGTGCGGATCAGATATTTAGCTCAAGGCAGATCACAGAAAAGAGCCCAAGAGTGAACAAAAAAGTTTTCTGTGCATTTGTTGATCTAGAAAAAGCTTTCGACAAGGTAAATAGAGCTAAACTTTGGGAGGTCCTAAAAGAATATAGAGTGACTGAGTGGCTTCTGGAAGCAATACAAACAATATTTAATGGTAGAAAAGCAGGTGTGAGAGTAAATGGACAACTGAGCGAGTGGTTTGATATTAGGAAGGGCGTCAGGCAAGGATGCGTTATGTCCTCTTGGATTATTACCTCTCTTGTGGCTGAAGTAGCCTCGCGTATATTCACTCTGCTTAACAAGTCAATAAAGGCCTTTGTTTACCAAAAATACTGTGTTGCAAGCGAAGCTTTCGGATTCAAAATTTAAGATTGAAAATTAAATCAGTTTTTTTCTGTTAGCAAAAAACATTCAATGAATCCTAAGATCGATCTAATACCTATCCCTGCCTCTTTCTCATACACATCAATTGCTGAAAATTTCCCACGTCAATTCCACTTTCCAATCTTTCTATATCAATTCCCTATTTTACAGTAGTACAATGAGACTGGAACCAGACGAATTGCGCTTACCCCGAATGGGATTTGGCTTAATGGTATAATAATAAAAATATCATCAGGATGGGTCTGTATTGCATAAGAATTGGGAGGCTGCCCTATATTTGGAGGAAAAAGGCGTACTTTCGAGGCAAAACTCCATGAGGATGAAAGAGAGAAATGTAAAATGGGAAAGGGGGCATATGTAAAAAAAATAAAATAAAAGAAGGATTTGAAGGAGAATTTAATAGCATAAGGACGGGACAAAAGACATTGCAAATGGTGCATGGTATATGTATAGTATTGTGAAAAAAGGTGCATACCAGCTTGAGGATGGATAAATAGGAAATAAGGATGGGGGTCGTAAATTTACTATGAAAGTAATCAGCACATTAAAGGAAAGATGTACGACAATGAAAACCAACAAAAAGTTTGTAGAAAAACGGACGATCATCTTTTAAGGAACACGATAATAAATAGAACATTTTGTGTAACTTCAGAATAAAGAAAAATGATAGGTCCAAAGATTTATTGTCACCTATAGGTGATCTTGAGTGATTATGCTTATTGGGGAGCGTTTGGACACTGAACAGGCTGCACAGTTCGATCCTGGCATCCGGCTTTGACAGAGATACGGTAGCAACTCCTTAGGTCCCAGATTCGCCGTAAGTGGTCAACAGAGGAGAGAAGTCGAGAGTCCCAGACCGCGGGGGTCCACGACACGCAGATATTTATCGACTGTCTCGCGTATACACATACAAGTACAAATAAATATTTATTATCTATGCGGATGTATCTCGGAAAGGGTCTAGGTCAGGGTGTGGTTGGATGCAGGGAGGGCGACGCGTTTCTGACTTTATAACCATACTGACATCAACTGCTGGTGCTGCCCATCGCTCATGGCTCATGGCTCATCATAACTGGTTTCCGGCTTTTTTCAGTTATAATCGCTTGGCTATTACCAAAATAGCATCCTGGACAGGTTCGAGTGCCTACTGTTGCGCCTCCAGGCACCTCCGCTCCGGGCCCCGAGAGGGTGCACGATTAAGGGATAGCTTTCCTTTAGATTCTAGTCCAGAATCTACAGTCTATATTCTATTCTATAACACTCTACTTATGGATATCCTTTGCTCCTTGAGTGCTTCCGTCGATGCTGATTCTTCATCTCTCTACGTTACAGATCAACCAGATAGGCTGCTTTGCTAGGTGTGGGAGGATATAGTGAGATCGCGTCCATCAGGTAGATCTGTCGATATCAACGGACGGATATTAAGAGGTGCCTCTCGTGACAAAGTATCAGATCAGACACAATGGTTTTTTAAATGAATGGACTAGCAGGGGTTAGGCGATATATTTTGAATGATTACTTTTTGTATCCAGCCTCATCCGGGACCCCTCGAATGATATTTTGGAATATCAGTAAACACACTCCCAAGTGCAATTTAAATCCCTTGGACCGATATTTTGGTCCATTGGACCGGAATACTGGTTCAAGCAGCGGTAAAAAAGTCCAGTCCAATTGGACCGGAATTTTCGTACTCTTCCTGGTCCAAGCTTGGACCACTTTCTGGTTCATTGGAACAGAAAGTCGTCCATTGGATCCGAAGATCAGACCATTGGACCAGAATCGTAGGTTTGGTCATTGCTTGGACCAGGATTTCGGTCCAAGGGATTTAAAGTGTGGTACTAAAATCTGGCCACTGGTGGACTCTCGAAGAAATTTGTTTTGCATTAAAAGAATGTTATAGAATGTTTTTGGATATTGTGGAATTTTCTAGACTATTTCTAAATATTCGTTAATGTTTTCCATTTTATTGAAGTTACAAATTTTCAAAAAAATAGTAGATTCCTTAGACAAAATGATAATTTTTCAACAAAGTTCATGCATGAATTTTCCATCCAGAAGATTAATTTTCTGAGAGAGAAGACAATTGATATAAGAAACATGATTTCTTTGAATGAGGAATAATTTTCTGTTTGTCCTCTCTAATCATAAAACGTCTTTTTGACAAAGTTCTGAAGACGCAGTTATTAGGTAATCGAAGTTTTTAGAAAAATTGTGTATTCCTCTTCTGAACAACTTCACACTTTGAATAAATTCTGAGTTGAAACCGTTTTTTGGCCCTATTTGTTTTTAATTTTATGGTGACAGTAAGACGAAAGAAATCCTCACCCACTATTCAAAAAAAATTATCAGTGGAAGAAAAGAATCTGTAACTGGTTCTTCTTTAAAAATTATTTAACATCTGCATAGCATAGTTCATTTTTCGATCAGAAAAAAAATTTCGAGTTAGAAATAAAACAAATTTCCAACGCACTATTCAAATTTGCACTGTCACCGATGGACCTTCGACCGCAGTAATTAATTTTTTTTAAATAGTACAACTTTCAAACCATGAAATTGAATTATGGACCAAAAAAGATGGGTTTTTAGCAAATTAACAACAATTTAAACAAAATCCGTTACATTTTGTTCAAAATAATTAAATTTTCAACATAACTTTCTACGAAAGCGATCCAATTTTACTTCAAAACCGTCAAATTTTTAATGACTGTAATAATAATAATAAAAATACCAATTTTCACCCCGAAAAATGAGTTTTCAACAACAAAGTTAGTTTTGAAATAAATAATTCAACTCTCAACCTAAACAACGAGTTTTCAACGAGACATGAATTTCCTACCTAAAAATACAATTTTCATGAAAAATAGTTCATTTTGTATAAAATACATCAATTTTTCCCACAAATAACCCAAGTTTCAACGAAAAAGTAAATTTCAATCAAGCAATTTGATTTTCAATCCGAAAAGACGAAATTTAAGAAAACTGTTGAACTCCCAATAATCTATAAGGATAATACAAATTTTTACAAGCAAATATGAGTTTCCAACAATAAAGTATGTTTTCAATCAAATACTTCAACACCTGGACTGAAATAAAAAATTTTCAACAAAACAATTATTTCTAATCGAGCTATTGGATTTGCAACCCAAAAAGAAGAATTAAAAAAACAGTTGAATTTTTAATAATATAATAATTCAGATACCAATTTTTTACCGCAAATATGAACTACTAGTAAAGTTAGTCTCCTATTTCATGCTTCAACTCCCGAACTACAATTAGGAATTTCCAGCAAAACACTTAAATTTCCTATCCAAAAAGACGAATTAAAAAAAACAGTTGATCTACAATTTTAAATCAAACAGTTTAATTACTTGATAATAAAACAATTGTTGAGACCAATTTTACCCGTGAATATGAGATCTCAACAATCAAGTTAGTTTCTAATCAAACTTCCAAACTAAAATGACAAATTTTTAACAAAGCAGTTAAATTTCCTGACCGATAATACGAATGTTTCACAAAAGCGCCCATTCTCAATAATATAGTTGTATTTTCCTTGAAGATAAATAAATTCTCAGCGAAAAAGGTAATGCCCATCCAAAAGTTTACCAAATCCGTTACATGTTCTACAAAATAATGAAATTTTCAACATAACAAGATGAATCTCAAAGGAAAAATCTGCCCGCCGCGCGGGCACATTCTCATCGTGCGCTTCGCGCGCGGCTCGCTTCGCTCACAAATTTGAGCGTGCCTACGGCGCGCGACTTTCGGATCTCGCGCTTCGCGCTCGATGATAAACTCACCACTCGCTCTGCGCTAGGTAATGAACTTACCTCGCGCTTCGCGCTCGTCCTTTGTACCTACCTACAGTTGTATAAAAAGCTTGTGAAACTCAAAAGCGAAATTCCGACTACTTTAATTTGATGAGAGTGAATTCCTTTTTGTTAAAGCTTCTCCGGCTTTAACGAATACATTCTCATCGCGTGTCTCGTGCTGCGCACTCGATCAAAGTTTGTCCAAAACGGGGGAGAAGTTTTGTTGCCTGATTTTGTTCACATGCTGTCTTCCAAAAAGAAACATTTTTTCTCATATCCTTTTTTTCATATCTTCTGTCGCTTAGCTGAAAATTCTCATTATTGTTTATATCTTCGAATTTTGAGATTGCCATAACTCTGACAATTTTGTTCTCATCAAAAAACATCATGGAAATAAATTGTTCCTCTTATTATTCACTACAAGAAGCTGTACTAACAAATATTGAGTCTTGAAAAAAATGGTCTCAAAAATTTTCAAAATGCTCCCCCTCTTTTATTTTTCATCCAAAATAGCTGGCTAACGAACTTGACCTTTAGTTTCTGACACTGGAAGAGTGCACCAAAGGCCAATCAAATCGATAAGTTTTTTCGAAAGTTATCGTGATCACAGACAGACATACATACAGACATACATACATACAGACAGACAGACAGACAGACACATTCATAAAAACCTGTTTTTCGGGTTCAAAGGGTCTCAAAACGTGGACATTTGACAAAAACGGGGGGAGTCCAATTTTACACAAATCTAATACCTTCTCGGATGAGAATGTGAAAATCTATAAGTTACCTTTTAGCAACAACAAAAAACTTTAGAGCAAAACTGGCAAGAAAGGAGAATTTCCTTGAAAAATAGTGAAAAGAGAAGAATTTTGGGAAGAATCCTCAAAGATTGTGGGGTAGGAGGTTGTAATTAAACAGGGCCAGATTTATCGAAAATTGCGTATATAAGTCAGAGCGTTTCTGATTCAGGATTCCTGTTACCGACATGATGCCGACATCGAGAACGCTCCGCAGCCTAAGTGATTCGTGTCCGTGCTGAGCTTCTAGAATGTTCTTGATGTGAATTTAGTAGACAAATTGTTTTTATTTGTTTTTTTTTTGGTTGGAATTTAATATTTTTCGTGTGATCACAAATCTCAAATTTCAAATTCGAATTTTCCTTTGATGAACCTAAATGATTTCGTATATAACTCGAGTAGTTCTTATTTGGTCAGTTATGTAGAATTTTCTAATAGATTTTTCAATAGACTGGTACCCTTCTCAGTGTGCAACTTAACCAATAATAATTTGTTTACAACAATAAAGTGTAAACGAGTTACGCTTGCCCCAAAAGGGATTTGGCTTAATGGTCAAATAATAATAATAATAATAATAATAATAATAATAATAATAATAATAAGCTTCAAAGAAAGCATCCAGAGGTGACCTAAGTTGCCTTCAACAAACTCTGCTGCTGTGTAATGACAATATCATTATGAGACGAACTTTACATCACACCAATAACTTGATATTGTGCCTGCGGAAATATCTGCGCAATAAATTTCGATCTTTGCTTTTAAAATTTTTTGATTTTTAACATCTTGACTTCATCAGGCACTTGACTTAGTCCGTGGCTGGTGATGAAACACCGGGCACAAAGACCCGAGAATAATTTTTAACGAAACAATGATAATAATAATAATAATAATAATAATAATAATAATAATAATAACAATAATGATATAGTAACCTATTACAATTATGAATTTTCCATGGTTTTGCACAATCGGAGTCAGCATGATGCTTCTAATGATCAATAATATTCAAGATACATTATAAGAAATATTTCAAAAGCCTTTCGAATTTATCGATTCTCAAAAATGATAAAAGATCAAATCCTTACGACGAATTCGCATATGACCTAGTATTTCAAACATCATTATGGTCCCGGGAGTGCAATAATCGTGGCAAATAACATGTTTTGCAATGTACCAGATTCTAGATAGTTCTGGAATTATTAAATGTTTCGCATGTTTCTAGACTAGAGACTATATTTAGCAAGGGAGATGACATGTTTTCGCATAAATACTTTCAAATAGAAACATATCATGCAACTGAAATTGTACAAAAATCCCTTAAACGAGAAAAGTATGTTCCCGAAAATTAGTTTGCTGGCCTCATAAGAGACAATTAAATAACAGTTGCATGAAATGAATTTTCTAAAGTTTGTGTATTTCGGATTTTTCTTGTTTTCAAATTCACCCAAAAG
Organism: Neuroterus valhalla; assembly: GCA_011762715.2. Classification (NCBI taxonomy): domain Eukaryota; kingdom Metazoa; phylum Arthropoda; class Insecta; order Hymenoptera; family Cynipidae; genus Neuroterus; species Neuroterus valhalla. The sequence goes on from WSXT02000015.1 coordinate 979,235, forward strand.
AGATTAACTTCCTTTCCGTCAAGGTTCGGTTCTTGTTCTACATATCTTTGTCTCTCAGGGAATAAACCATCACAGTTCTACTATGAAAATTGTTATAATATGTATTAATTATATAATAATATCATAATATGTTACAAGAATCAAAAGTGTGAACTATGGGAGGTCGACGTAGCAATGGAAACCGGGAAACCGGGAAATGACCGTGAATTTTATTAACCGGAAAAAATCGGGAAATGACCAGGATTCCAATAAAAAAACCAGGGAGTTACTTGACATAACCCAGAAAATTAGGAGTGTCGCCGTAAAAATACGAATTATCTTGTTACAAATTAAAAAGAGATTCCATCATTCCATTAAGAGAATGTACATTCCTTTAGTCTGATTCTGAAACTTTTTGAATATATCTATGCTTTATAAGAGACAGCATTTTTTCCCATTATAAGAAAAACCTTTTGCAAATTTTTTGCTCTGTAAGTTTTTTTATCTAACTCAAGTTTGATGATTGAATCACGATTTATTTGCATTCTTCTCATTTATATGACTTGTCATAGGGAATTTTAGAAAATAATTATAGTTTTTATTGTATGGTAGGGAGTTTCAGGGAAGGAATATAATTCTACTTGGAACATGGAATTCTTTACATGGAACGGGAACTTTTTAAAATAATTATAATTCGGATTTAGAAGAGAGGAATTTTGAAAAATTGCTCTTACAATTTAAAATTCGTCACAATTTGAAAGTCCTCTCTTCTTAACTTCCAATCAAGAAATTTCTTCAAGCAGTTTTTCGAGTAGAAATTGTATTTCGCAGAAGAAATGTTTCTGAATTATAATAGAAAACATGTTCACATTGTTCATTGCGAATACAGCCTTTTTTAGTTGAAAAATCGACTACTTAGTTAAATGTTAAACTCTTTTGTTAGAAATTACATTTTTTTGTTGAGGGTGCACTATTTTAAATCAAAATTTACCTCTGGTTGAAAATTTAACTATTTCGTTGAAAATCAGTTAATCTTTTTCTGGTAAAATTTCGAATATTGATTTGAACATCGATTTCAAAAAAAAAATTAAACTATCTCTATGAGAATTCATATACTTTGAGGAAAATACGTCTTTTTTGTCAAAAATTAATCTTTATGGTTAAAAATTATCCTTTTTGGTATAAAATACATCTATTACACTGAAAGATTCATCATTCTACTTAAAAATTCATCAATCTGGTTAAAAATTAATTTCATCGTCTGAAAATTTAACTGCTCCATTTTGAGTGGAAAATTATATGTTCTGCTTAAAAATTCAACAATTTGAATGAAAATTTGTCTTTTTGAATTGAAAATTCACAGATTTTATTAAGAAATCTATTTTTTGGTGGAAAATTTTTTTTTTCTTTAAAAGTTATTTTTCTTGTTTAAGATTTCTTCTTTACGGGTAAAAATTCGAGTTATACATCATAGTCGTAGTAGAAAATTCATTTGCTTGGTTGAACATTAATTTTTTCCTGTATTCAAACTTTGGTTTCTGTTTGAAAATTCAGCTCTTTTAGTTGAAGATTCTTTGTTTTAGTTAAAAACTCTCTTGTTTGGTTTTAAATCGGTTTGTCAAACTAAAAAGGTTACTGCTCCTTTCTTGGTTCAAAAAAGATTATTTTTTCAGTCCGAGATTCAACTGTTTTGTTGAATATTCTATTTTTTGGTGGAAAATTAATCTTTTTATTTGAAAATTAATCTTCTCGTTTAGATATTCACATCCATGGTTAAAAATTGAAGTGCTCCATTTATTTTTTATCATTTCAGTTGAAAATTATTCTTCTTGGTTTGAAATTTAACTGTTCCAGTTGAAGATTCAAAATGCTGTTTGGAAATTCATTGTTTCGGCTGAAAAATCAGCTATATTATTGGGAATCAGTTTTTTTTCTGTTATCGTTGATTAAATTTTGTCAATTGTCAGTTGCACTGTTACAATTTTTATTAAGAATAGATATGCTTCTTTGGGAAATTTTAGTATTCTGTTCCAAATCAATTAATTTTGCAATGCTTGACCTGTTATACTAGAGAATGTTTAGTACGTACTTTATGAATTGAAATAAATCTTTGCGTTTTGTGACAAACATGAATATCTTGCTTCAAGTTGACTGGGAAAATTAGGAAACTTGACCGAAAAAACCGGGAAATGACCGAAAATTTGAAATCGTACGCCAAATCGCCACCACTCTGATCCTGATATGGGGCATCTCGAAAAAAGACGATGATGAGAAAGAAATGTATTTTTTTACCGTTCCGAAAAATTGTGTTCCTTTGTGGCAAAAAGTAATAAATCGGGGAAATTTCGAAGTGAAACAGTTAATGAATTCTGATAAAATTAGAAGATATTGTTCGATTCTTATTTGATATTCAAATCAACAATTGGGCGAAAGGCAATCAGCGCCTCAGTTTCACATTTCTTCCGCAGAGACAAGTTGGGAACTATAATCATAATAATCATGTGCCTATTCTGGCGTTTGATTACGCAAGTTTATCACTTGTTATTCACATAACCTTCACTACCAGGTTTATCTCCCTCAAGTTTTTTAGCTGGAGTCCTCAATCTGTATGAGGTTAATGCGGCAATGAAGTAAAAGTGCAAGTTATTATAGTATAGAATGCTTTAACGAACAATAGAAAAAATTGTTACCATATATTATTAGGAATATAAGCATCGTAGGCTTTTAATTGAAAAAAATAACTAATTATTGATACAAATAAATGAATGAACGGTTCTGGGCAATAACGGTTCTCTTCTAATTTTATTATGCACAAAACAAATGATGAAGTTTAGATTTTTCTTTGCCGGCTGCAGTATCATTCCTCAGCGTCATCTGATAAGCTTTATATTTCGCTACCTACACCATGCAACTATATTTAATTGGCCATTTTGATAGAAAAAATTTCTTGCCACAGAATAGGAAGCTGCACCTGTAGCTAAAAGAATCTACTAGGAGCCACTAATAATAACGTTCCAAGACATAAATAATCAAACATAATTTTTCGCTCAAACTCAACCCTTCCCAGGTTAAAATCCCTCTCCCCCCCCCATCCCTTCCCCCCTGGTTGATCGCGTAATCAAGCCAGGCTCGTGAATCCGCGAAAGCGTAAATTCGCAACGGCAGCAGCAGCTAGCAATGTGCCGACGACCCTCTCGAAGGGACCCGCTCACGTGTATCTGCACGTTCCGGTACAAAGGTGTATACTGTATACCTATGTAAGCTGGGCAGGGGGTTTAATCACGGGGGCTATCACAATCCCTAAGTGGGCTTCCTGCCCGCTTCGGAATTATAGATAATGTCAGATAATAATAACAGAGCCTGCAGGCCAGACCAGCCAGAGGCAATAAGTATAAGGTAACAGAAGGTGGTAGTGGTGGTGGTATTAGTAGGAGGATAAGTATAGGCTAAGAGCCAGTGGGCTGGGGCCCCACTCACTCAGGGTACCTTCTGGTAGAGCAGGAGTCAGGAGTCAGGCCCAGCAGTCTGGGCCCCATACGTGCCGGGCCACGGGGTCATCCTAAACCCCCGTTCACCATTCCCAGCTCACCCCCACCCCTCCAGCCATCCCCCCACCCAACCACCCACATACAATACTCCCCGTCTCCATCCGCCGCGCCCCGCCGCAGCCCCAACCGCAACTGCGTATCGGTCTGCATTAGCTGCATAAACCTTCTCCTATCCTATCTTATCCTATCCTATCCTATAACTGTAGCAGAGTCACGAAAACGACAGACTCTCTTGACAACTCTTCCCCTTCAGTCTTACCTTTTGCCTTCTACCTTTTGTTCTTGGTGATTTTTCATTTTCTTCTGACGAACGGGACAGCGCGGTGACGCGGCTGTTCAACTTTTTAGACTCAACTCCACTCCATATACCAATTTCTTCCATCTTCCAACATGCAATGAATGTATTGCGGTTCGAATTACTCTGGTTACGTTTAGTTAAATTTTTAAACAGTGTTTACCTTTTGAATTTTTATGAAGAAACGGTGAAAAATGAAAATTATTATTACATTCTCATCAGAGAAGGTATTAGATTTGTGTAAAATTTGACCCCCTCGATTTTCATCAAATGTCCACGTTTTGAGACCCCCTGACCCCGAAAAACAGGTTTTTACGAATGTGTCTCTCTGTCTGTATGTCTGTATGTCTGTCTGTCTGTGATCACGATAACTTTCGAAAATACTGAACGATTTGATTGGCCTTTGGTACACTCTGTCAGTGTCAGAAACTGAAGGTCAAGTTAGTTAGCCAACTATTTTGGATGAAAAATAAAAGAGGAGGAGCATTTTGAAAATTTTCGAGACCATTTTTTTCAAGCATTGATAATTGTAAGTAGAGCTTCCTGTAGTGAGTAATAATTCGAACAATTTATTCCTTTGATGTTTTTTGATAACAACAAAATTGTCAGAGTTATGGCATCTTCAAAATTCGAAAATGTAAACAAAAATGAGAATTTTTAGCTAAACAACGAAAGGTATGAAAAAAAAGTATAAGAGA
>WSXT02000015.1:992401-1021413 GCA_011762715.2 Neuroterus valhalla
AATCATGGAAAACTATGTTGGCCCAAGCTAGAAAAACAAGATTGGACCAATGTTAATCGGCGTTATCAAACCGACGTCCGACCGATGAACGGTAGCCAACATTGGGCCACTGTTGGACCAATTAATAATTTCTACCTAGGTGTATTCTAATATAGTGTCGATAAAATCTCACACGAAAAACCTTTAGTAATGCAACAATTGAAAACCCTGGTAAATATTGATAGCAGATACAATCCATCCAAGTTTTTCTCGAATACGATGCTTCCTGCTGTTTCGTGCACTTCAAATGTTTTTATAACATGCAGCTGGTGCATTTCCATTGTTCAGAGGTGAGAATAATTAGGAACGTCAAAGTAATTTCTTAAATAACAAAGTAACTTAAAAAAATATTGATTAAGTAACTTAAAAAAATGTTGATGATTTGCTTAAAATGAAACATGGTCTTATGGGAATTATTCTTAGGTTGCAAAGAACTTTTTTCGTACCTTTACAATATGTACATTTATTTTTGTTTTTAAATTGGTATAAGATGAAATAAAGATGTCAAATAGTTTCAAAATGATTATTTCGATATTTGAAATACGAATGAGGAAGAAAAACTACTATATCCGTTGGCAAATTATATCGATCGATAATTTAACATGCACAAGTCACGCGCCTGGTACGAACGCCGCGATCTTCAATCATGTTTTATTATACATATATAGAGCACTTTTATAAATGATAATCCTGATTGATGTAATATTTCAGTATAAACGTAAATTAAATAATCCATTTGTTATGTATAGAAAGACTGAAAATTAGAATTTTTTTCAGAAATTTGTATACTCCGAATAAAAAATAATAACCTACGACTTAATATTTTCTCCATTCAAATTAAAAATTACGAGTGCAGCAATCTGAATAGACTTTTTATTCAAGAGTGTTCTTTCAGGAATAATTGTCGCATCGTTTAAATGTACTCATGGAATGAAATTTTATAGGTCGATGATCGAAATTTGCCATTCATGTGGTTCCTCTTTTTTTGCGTTTTCTGTTGTCGGGATGTATAATTATGCTTGAATCAAAGTGACACCAATTATATGCAAGGAAAATAAAAATTTGAACAAGGCTTTAATTGGTATTTCGATAATTTCAAATAATTTTGTCCTCGGGATTTGCTCGTATGATTTGCATTCCAAGAATCATCCTCCCAGAAATTATCATCAATTATTATCGGCAAATACAAATAAAAATACAGATGTTATTTCTGAGAAAAGCTATTCAGGAAGTAATTAACTTCCTCAAAAATTAGCGAGGGATATGATTTATAGTTCTCGATAATTTCATTTATACCAATGAAAAGGTATCCACACTTAGTGTAAAATTTCAATACTCTCTGATGACTTCAGAAGAAAAATAATATTTCGCTAATCAATTCGATGTTACTAATGATGAAAAGCTATTTCATAAAATAGTGCGGAGTTTATATGAGAATATTCTTTTACAATTTTATGGAAAATTGAAGAAGTGCTTTAAATTTCATATGATTGATAGCGGATGTAAGGTATTTATTATGCTATTTAATATCTCCAATACAGTATCTGCTACGTGCTTTGTCACCAAATACGTAATTGACGTACGTTTTTTTATATTTTTACGAGAACAATGTGCGCACTGCGCGCGCCTTAATTACCATTTCGTTAGAGAAAAAAAGACTCTGTAGATTTTCCAGAAAACTGACTGGATTGTTTTTCCTATAGACTTTACAGAAAATCTTTTGAATACACAAAAAACATAAGAAATAGAGTAAAAAGTTTATTTTCAAGGTATTTCTGGATAAACAATTTATAAAACGATGGATGTTCGACTATTCGAATTTAATTTGACACTAACCTTAAAAAGTTTCATCATTTTACCTTCACACAATATTTGAGAATTTTTAAGCTTAAAAGGATCGGTTGCGGTGAAAAAAAATAATTCAACTTAGTCTTAACCAAATGGCAAACCTCAAAATAACGATTTTTGAGCAATTTGTCAATTGTTCAACCAGGCTAAAATAATGCACTGAAAACATTGAAAGATAGTAATTTTCAACTGTTTTAAAGATGCAATTTTTTATTGTCATTTTACAATAAATGTGCTTATGCTTAGGTGGAATACAAATTTTAGGTAAATAAGTCTGCCTTGGTTAAATTAAATGTTATATTTATAAATCTTGATTTTTTCTTGACAAAAATGCTTTTGAAATTCTTTTGACACCATCTATTTTTCAGAGAAGGATTGTATAAATATATTCTTCTTAGTAGCAATATCAATTATCAGAAAAAATCACAAAAATCAGAATCGCTGAGATTTATTTCGAAAATGCTAAAAATTTGATTTTAATAGAATAACATTTTTAAAATAAACTAGAAAGATAGAATACATGGATCATTTTCATCTAAATTACGAAAAAGGCTCAACTTGAATACCAAGTTATTCAAGTATACAAGAATATAAATGACATAATTATTTTCTAGACTCAAAAGTGGAAGTGCTCCTCTTTTTGATAATTTCAATTTGGCGATAGCTCCAATTTTTTTGTAAATCTCAATACATCATCAACAAAAATCATTGCGAGATAAAATAGTACCAAATAAATTTTGAATATTGGATATGTTTAAAAAATCTGGAAAAATGTTGTTGCAAAATATGGTAAAGAAATAAAAGCGTGCTACATGAAAGTCACAGAAATATTTTAATACTTTTTTGTAAATTTGGATTGATCATTTCTTATAAACTCGTGATCTTCCTTTCAGAGATTTGAAAAAGTTCTTCCTCCTAGCGATTTTTATGGAATGGAATGCTCGCGAACATTCTTTTTTTTTCAAAACCGTCTAATAAAGTGACAATGTATGAGGAAAGGTCTTTATGAGTCAGCGTACATAAGGTCAGCGAATAATAATATCCTATACTTTCGAAACGGTTCTATTCTCAGATGATTGGTAAACTGAGGTAAACGGACTAGATTGTTTAGATTTATCGATTGAGATTGTGTAATGGATATAGGCAGAGTTCAGCACTTGCTTATCGGTAGATACATTACACTTTTTATGTAAAAAGCCAAGAATTTCAAAACTATGTGTAAAGCAGATGCATGTGCGATGAAAAATTTATTTTGTGTCTAGCAGTTATCTGCCATTGAATAATGTAGATTTTGTTATTAAATTTTCATTAATAAACTGCAGAGGAAAATACAATATGATGGAAATGAAAACTGAATCTCATTTTTGCTTGTTTGTGATGTTAAATTCTTTTTTGAAAAAATATTAAGTGGAGTTTTTCCTATTTTCTGAGATTATCTATTAGACGGATCGTAATGTTCCAATAATTATTTTCTGAATTGTAAAAGAAATTTTAAAGCATAATTTTGTATTCCATGGTTGAGGGTATATCAAACAAATAATGTCAAGTTGCAAATGTAGTTTAGTAAACAAAATTTGGATAGAGCTTAACAAAATAGTAAACTTATTTCTGAAAATCTTTCAAATCTACTTTTCTTTCTATTTATTTATTCTTTGCATGCATTACATCAATAATTTTGATAAAAAGGCATATTTGCGCCTAACGACGAGTGACCTAACATACACCTGTGTCGACAAGTATTATGAATAAAACAGAAAACTAATAAAACTAATATCGATTATAAACTCGATTTTATTTTAATTTCTCACTTAAAACTGATAGTTATTTCGTAAATTCCTCTAATTTTTTACTCTTAGGAATAAAGAGGCCCCAAATGTCAAAACTTAAATAAAATATTACTATGCCGGTAAAACAGAAAATAATAATGGCGTCATGACACAGGACGATAAACACATGGCACTTTGCTTGTTGCGTTTGTTTCCTTATGAATGGTATGAATGATATTTATGAAACCATTTATCGGTTTCAAAGATGTTACATCAGTATTAATCGTGAATGTAAGTACTACTAAGTACTTAATGTAAGGTATGCAAAAATCCAATTCTTGTAACAATATATCATTCTTCAAACAATCGAAATTCAACATTTGTAAAAGTTAATCGAATTATCTAAACGTACTCAATATCGTAGCACAATTCTTACATACGTTTTGCTCAAACAGTGTTCGCCTCACAACATTCACTTCGTATATTCAAAAAAAGAGCTGATTATGGTGGTTAGAGAATCTAACCTCTCAAAGCAATTCTTACGTGCCTGTCAAAAAGGCGATTTGTCAAAAATTCGTAGACTTGGTTCAGAAAATGATCTTAGAGACTGGTCGACGATCCGTCATGCTTCTTCTGGTGACAGTCCACTGCATGTTGCAGCTAGGGAAGGAAATTTGGAAATAGTACAATCTTTATGTTCAGATTGGAAGGACCAAAAATGTACAATTGATGTCGTCAATTTAGAAATGAAAACTCCTTTGCATGAAGCATCGCAATTCTCAAGAACTGCTGTTGTTGAATATCTGATTGAAAAAGGTGCGAATCCGAACTCTTTAAAACGTGCTGATTGGACGCCTCTCATGTTAGCATGCACCAAAACAGGATCTGAAGCCATTTCCTGTGTTCAATCTTTATTAAACGCCAATGCCGATCTTTCTATAAGAAACAAAGATGGCTGGACAGCTTTTCATCTAGCTTGCCGATCCGGCGATCTCGACATTGTTAATCTTCTATTAAAATATTCACCGGAATGTATTCAAGCTGAAAGCAAAAATGGACGTAATGCTTTGCATGTAGCTGGTACTTATATCGAATTTATGATTCATATAGCTGATGGTCATTTGAAAAAGCTTTAATTAATACAATGTGTTTTAGCATTCCATGGATGCAAACCTGTAATCGATCTGCTAGTATCAAAAAATGAAAAACTGCTGAACTCTAGAGATTCATCTGGCTGTAGTCCATTACATGAATCAGTTAAGAGTAAATGCTTCGAGGTCACAAAAACTCTTATTGAATTTGGAGGTGACTTGACCGCCGTTGACGATTCAGGACAAACTATTCTTCACATCGCAGCTTCAGTGGGGAACCGAGAGACTGTGGAATACATTTTAGGAAGTAATTTAATTGATGTTAAATCAGAAGCTCATTTCCATATCACGCCATTAATCGCTGCAGAAAGAAATTCTCATCATGAAATTGTTGAACTATTGTTGAAGTATGAAAACATATATAAAAGAGTATAAAGTTTGCAGTTCAGCTCTTCAATTGTTTCATAATGTTATCACCTGTGTTTCGTGATTATTCGCTCATGCTTTCTGGAACCAAGTCAAAAGAGTGACGCAGGAAATTCAGGAAAGGTGAACATAAAAACTTTGATTCATTTCAGAGATTGGTACACATATATTTATTTTCTGTTTTTGTATCAGACAGTCTTAGAGAAGCATATAAAAAGAATAAACAAGATTATTAAAAGTCTGAAATTTTCACAATCCTTACAATTTTTCTTTCCAGTGCGTAAGTAGATAAAAAAAGTAACTCAACAAATCAGGGCTCCGTTTGTACAGACTCAAAAATCTTTAAAAAGGTCCAACAAAATATTAGTGAACTATATTTCTATGAAATAAAAGATAGTAAAAAGGATTGAAATAAAAAACGAAGGGCTGAATTTCATAATGGATTTAGCTGGAGCTTTGATTTGTTGAGTTACGCGAGGCAGCGAGGGATAAAAAGTAACTAAGGAACGTAAATATAATAACCACGTATTTGTTTTTGTTTTGCGAGAGCGGAAATGGAATATCAGCTTATAAAAGAGCTAATGATAAAACATGCATTGTATATTTGTCTGTGTCTGGATTCAATGCGACGTATTTCGATACTCCGTTGCACGGAGAAACGCATTGGAGACAAACTTCCTTTGTCGTCGCTCCTACTCTAGTGGAATCTTTATAAATATCCAATGATTATTTGAGGCTTTTAGTATTTTATCTCATTGCTTAGTTTATTTACATACCTATATACCTTAAATTAACTTTACGCGTCTCTCCTCGCGATCTCAACTACTTTAACCGTTACGTGAACTTTCACCATTCGTACTTACATTACAAGTATTCAACATGTACAAAGCTTTATTTACAATATTTACAGGGCTCGAAGAAACTCTTCGACAATAACGCGTTACTTTAAATTATTTTGCAACCTAAAAACGTCATGTTGGTTCCCTATGCACAAAAAAAAAGTCACAATTCTCCTACTTGAAGATCGGATCTGCTAGATGAAAAATGTACAATGGAATGCTAAAAATGAGCTATTTGTCTTCAACTCTCGTTTCGCTGTAATATGAAATATAAACGCGGATAAGTTTTGCGCTTCTAATGCAAAATTGGATATATTTTTTCTAGGATCTTTTTAGAATTTTTTAAAGTCATACAAATTAAATCTGGAATCTTGTTTTTAAAGGGTGTTAAATGTTAATTTAGTCTGATTTATATGATATAAGTTGTTTTCCATACTTCTGCGGTGCTTATATTTGAGTGCAAAGACACCTGGGAACACTTAACATTTAACACATTTGTACGTCTAATGCAGATATTATCATATATCAGAGTAAAGTCCACGGTGAAACAGTTGATTTGGAAATAAATAAAGCATCGAAAACGTTCCTCGAGATTATTAGAAACTACAGTCACATATATTCCGATCGTTTTTTCCTAGATTCAGTCTAACTTTTAACGATTCCAATCTTTTTCAAATGAATTTATTTTGGCTCGGTTTGATTTTTCCAACATTTTCGTGATAATCTCTACAGATAATAGAAGAAATTTGGAATAAAATCCGAGAATGAAATACATGTATTTTGTTTTCAGATATTCTCGAGCGATTCAGCGATGCGCACGATCACAATATACGACGTTTCTATAATCGCTCAAGTAATTTATACATTAAAAACGGTTACGAGTGCTAAAAAAATAAATAGCGCGCGGGTTTTCTTAATTACATATTAATTACGATAGATACATTTTTTTTAAAAATAGTAAAAAACAGTGACTATGTTTTGCCTTTTTCTCTTCGCTTGGAAAATTGCTTACTCCTATATCTTTCTTACACACTTGCGTCATTAGTACACGGTTTACATACATATACATACATACATACATATATATTTATTTATAAAAATAACATTCTGGGACCAAAACATAACATTCCAAAGAAAATATACAGAGAAAGGGTCAAAGGGGAGCGAAAACGTCAATTGATGAGAGAATCATAATTGAAAATTAGGTTTCTCAATATCACATAATCAATGCCGCAAGTTTAATCTTTTTCATGAACTACTTCTATTGTAGAAAAACAAGGGGCATACATCAAATAAAATTTTAGCGTCAATAAGTTAAAAGAATTTACAAATTCCTAATTTTCCACAATAGAGTTGGTTCAAAATTTTAAACTTGTAGTGCCTTCAAATCAATGTTGTTTGGAACATTCTTTTATCGATCGCCGCCTATCAATGTTGTCTGAAACATTCTTTTATTGAACTCCGCCTACGACAAGTCAATCTCCGACACTTTGATGCAAATCTAAAACTCTTCACTTCATTCTCAGCACTCGATTATTACCAAACCAAATGAAGTTTCTGTATATGGCTGAGAGTGGGCAATATCGATATCTTCAATTCCAATTTACACAACAATAAAGCAATAATAAATAACAGCAAGAGAAAGAAGTAGAGAAGTAAAATATACTAAAGATATTCCCACGTAGCCCTTGAAAGATAAATAGTCGAGTGCCGAAAAGTGGAAAGTACTACACTTTGGATCAAAATACCGCAAGTTTATTCAGCTCTTTTTTAAAAGTTTAGAGACTTATCGTAAACTTAGGATATCCGATGACAGTCCTTGAGCTGCATGTCGACAGGACACTTTAGAGTCACAGTTGTAACGATTGTACGGCGCGCTGCGATGAAAATCCATTCATACCCTTCTCCGAAAAATTCGTATCGGACAAAAGCAAAGACGACGATTTTCGTGCGCCTGCAATCCTATATGTTAATGATATTCCACGACAGAATCCGTGATTTGAATACATACGCGATCAATTCCTAACGCACACATTTCAATCGGTTCTTCGGCAAGATACAAGCGCTTGTACAATGTACATACTCGAGAAGGAGGTTCGCTAGTTATGATACAGGACTCGATACGTAATCACAGATACACTCATTCGCTCAAACCATGCATATCGACATTACATTTCGCTTACTTTATCACACACAAAATGCCTTCGTCCAGACGGCACCACGCTTGTGGTCATCCCTGTTGAAAACACCACACCAAATTTCAATATCCTCAACTTTCACTATTCTAACGAAACCGAAGGAGGCTGTACAAAAATCGATAATTTCTGCTCGAAGATATTTGCTGCAACCAGTTCCAAAAGAACCCAAAGTTTATTAAGGAGCAGGAATTCGTCATTCTAATAATATCCATCTTTTTTTGTATTACATCATGAAATAAAGTTATCAGCAACAGTCAAAGATGGTCAAAATGTCAGTGGATGTTTTCTACAAGGCTGGATGACAGCACGTCAGTCGGCGTAATACCTCATTTCGACCCGCGAAATATGGTCGCAATATGGCTAAGATTTCGCTAGGTTTCGCATAAAGATTTGAGCTACACTCGCATCAGTCTGAGATCTCACTTGACAACTTGACATCCCCTGGTAGAAATTCCAAAAGTATACCAGAAGCCTAGATCTCTACTTTTGCAGTAAGCTTGATTATTTCGATTTTTTTTACAACAGCCTTCTGGTTCAATAGAGCCTTTCAGAATATTTCTCAGGGTTTGGGTTAAGACTTTCCAAGTCGAAGCGAAACCAACGATCACATTGCAGCTCTGCACCGAGGGGTCTTTACTCGAGATTCTCCCCAAGCGGCTCGCTTGAGGAATCTCGAATTCGTGAACTCACGAGAATAACAGAAACTTCTTCATAAGAGAATCTAACGTAGATTTTCCTAACATTCACTGTAGGATGGAGGCGGAATACCTCGTCCTGTGTACATGTCAGTTTGAGGTTGAAGGTGACAAACGACGGTGTGGCCGTCGAGGACAGCAACAGTCCTCGTGTGGTCTTGAGGAGAAATTCCATAAGTTCCTGGTAGTCGAGGTAGTTCGCCCAACTCGTACCTGGGTTGCTGCCGCCTGAGTTTTTCCCAGCAGGCGTTCAGAGTCCTTTCTTGAGCTGGGCTGTATTCCGAAGGATCGAAATTAGCGACGCTGCGTTCTCCAGTTTGTCCGTAATGACTTAAATTCCGGTCATTCGCTGGGGAATATGGGATCAAAGGTCTGTGATCCCCATAGCTTCGAGAAGATTGTCTGCTCATGTCGCTTTGTCGTCTGCCATCTTCGTCAGACAAGTCGGAGACTTGGATTTCACCTCCACGCTCGATTTCCTCGTAGACCGGATCATCTTCTCCCACGAGTCCCCTCGTTAACTGCAGATGTTGACCATGATGGTGTCCATGATGATGGCCACCTCGTCCGTCTCGGATTTCTGTGTAGGTGTGGTTGTACGGAGAGGCTGCTCTTCGTCCAGTCGCCCTGGTGCCAATCTCATCACCACCTACTCGCCGTTCGCGCGTTCTTCCTGAGTAGCCCTGCAAGGTCATCGATCCATGAGTCCGGGGCGACTCTTCTTGTTCCGACCCTCCGTGTCCAGAGTCACGAGAGTAGGACTTAAAAGAAATGTTCTGTTGGGACAGAAAACAATGCGGTGAGAAACCTGTTTTTTTTCCTTTGTTTTATTACGAATGATTTATTCCAAAAGGATGAGACAAATAGGGTGACCCTGAATTTTCGTTTATAATTGGTCAAGAACCAGAACTCATCCCATAAATTCAGGAGTTGATTGTATTCATAAAGTTATTTTACAGCGATATATATCTCGGCTTTATTATGAAGTCTTAAATCAAAATTCAGTGTAGTCTAAAATTTCCATCTGCAAATAATTATTTCAATACCAAACGTATAAATTGAGCGAAACAAAATGAGGGTCAACCCACTGCTTAAAATTCCTTTTGCAACTCGCCAAATATTGTTATGATTGTATCATATTGTTTGTTTATAATGGAATCAACAGGTTTAGTTTGATATTGAGTTCAAGAAAAAATTGAATGCGTTCAGAAAAACTAGAATCTATCAAATATTTTAAATCAACCGAAAAGAACTGGATCATATCTTCTAACTAAAAGAAATAAGACAGGAAGGAATAAGAAAACAGTGCAAAAAGATTAGCTGTGTTATCAGAACCATTCTAGGAATTGAACTAGTTTCACACAATCATGACATTTGTTTGCTGGGTTTCTTTCTGAATTTTGAGTAAAATCAAATCTACTAGAACGCTTAGTGTTGAAGCAAGAGGAAATATTTACAAAGATTAACTAGTCCATTCCACATTTTTAAATCACAATAGCTCATTCCGCGAATGAGTTGAAAACATAAGAGGTGGAATGGACTAGAATCTATTCAGGTTGGAGTACCATGCAAGAGAAAAACAGACTAAAGGAGATTATTATGCTCCTTGGGGCTATCAAGCACTTTCTTTTTGTGCAATTCGTGAGTTAGGCATTGTGACAAATACGGACCTCGCAGACCTTTGGTGCGCGAAAGAGTAGAGTAAGTATTAGTAGTAGCGTGGCCCAATAGCCATGAGTTAGTTACCTTCCACATGAGGTTTTTGTTAAGGGGTCCCCAGGTGGCAGTGGCAGATTTGGGGATATTAGGAGCTGAAGGGAAGAAGGCGTGACGGGCGTGGGGCAGCGTGGCCACGATATGATTCTCTGACGTGGAAGTTTCATGTGGCACAGCAACTGCTGCTTGCCTATCGGTAGTTGGCCAACCTCGTCCGGACACCAAGTACTGTAAACCAACGGTTAGCCATCCTCCTTAATTTGGTGATTATATCCCCATTATACCTCAGACTCAATTTTCCAATTTATCAACAATAGGAAAATCTAAATCTCATCACTTGAGAATATCAAGTACTTAAAAAAGAAAGAGAAAAAAAAGAGAGCATCTCTGAGACTCTACTGCCAAAAGGCAGTTCCTCGTAATTCCACTAGAGCACAGTTTGAAATAATTCTAGGGAATCTTGGAAATCTCTTTTGAGACTACTGAAACAATTATGCTATCATGATTTGAGATCACATATGAGATGAAGTGGTGGTGAAAAGTCATTGGGTAATGGACATTAATAAGTCGTTTAAGGAGATTTTGTGTCATTTAGTATCACGTGTCAGCTCACCTCTGAACAACTGATGATTCTATTCTAACGAACACATTGTTCGTGATAAGCGAAGTGGATTCCGCTTAGGCTTTGAAAAAAATCTATAGCGATGTATAGAGATACGCGAAGTCTGCACGCACGTACATTCTCTACGTGTCCGAAATTACTGTACGCGTTTCGCGTGACCTATAGAGGCTAGTCACGCGATATATTCTCGCATGATAACGAATATCCATGTTTAATCGGAACAGAGATTTAGGTAGAAAATTTGTAGAGCCGGTAATGTACCGGAACATTCCAATGAATGGTTGCTTCAAAGAAGCCGAAGATCTTATTTGGTGAAGCGAAAAAAAAGATCAAACAATACACGACAGGATAGCGTAAGATGGGTAAAATACGTTGCGGTCTAGTGAGATTGGGGTTAAGTACAGCAGTCTCAAAAGTTAACTCGGAATGGCCTTTTCGGGTACCTAGTGTTGCGAAACTCGTTGAGAGGTTTTTTGGGTGACTGTATTGTAGGAAGAGGCGTTGGGATATGTTGGAGCAAACAGTGCCAAAAAGTTTCCAGTGCAGTACAAGTTCCGATGTAGTTTGTAATCGATTTCACTGTTAGCAGTGCTGTAGCAAACTTTTTAGGCTTCGTATCAAGTTTATCTTCTAGGGAACATTTGATAAATGTTTTTATTTCTTAGGGAACTGAACTTATCTCCACTGGAAATTTGTTAACAAGTTGATAGCGTGCGTGCATGAGTGAGTATGCGTAATATGCTATGTATCTTACAGTGTAACTCAAAAAAGATAACATCTCTTAATCTATTTCTACAAGCTTGATTCAATTGTTCCGAAAAAATGATTTTGAGATGTCACCTTTGCTTAAGAGGTATGATTGCTAGAGATAGAAAAAGGCAATTCGAAACTTCTTTAACTTCAAAAGATGGGTGTAAACATATTTTTTAGAAGTTGCGTTGCCTTTTTCTACCTCTTTTGTATTGTACATTACGAATCTTTCAAGCACGGACCAGTTCCTTACTGGTTTTTCTCCGTAAGGAACAAATGCGGATCTGAAACGAAGGATAAACCGTTCGAGAATATAAGTTTTGTTAAGTGTTTTGTACAGTGCGAACAAAGTAGCCGGCAACCGCGTACACCAAACCCCGCCGCAAAAGAAGCAGAACGAAAATCACCACTGGTTAGTAGGAGGTCTTGTTGAATTTGTAATATATCTTGTACTCTTATGTGTCTAGCGTGTGATTTAGCTCGAAAGTGCATTTACCAGAGTAGGCTTTTTAAATTTACAAGATAAACGTCATGCGGGTGAAATCGCGCAGCTGTGACAGTCCTGCTGGATAATACTTTATTACCCACCGTTTACTTTTCTTTTATATACAATTGGTTATATTAAACTGCATTACTCGTACGACTTCTCCGATGTAAAGTTTTCTGAAAATCTATGTACACTTGAAAAATTTTGGTTAAACGAACCAAAAAACATGTTTCAATTTAATTCAAGACATTTCAATTTGAGTATAGAGGAATCCTCGGATTCAAGTACCCTGCAACAAACTTGGTGTCACACATTAAGAAGAAAAAAAGAAAAAAATACAATTGAATAGTGGGATGCAGGTAAAAATCGAGAGTTCAAGTTGATTAACTGAGGAAGTTGAGTTACAGGAGCAGCACACGTTTCGTCAACAAGCTGATCGATAGTCAACAGTGAAAAATAAGGAAATCAAGAAAAGTCACGGCCCGGAAATGAAAGTAATTCGATGGCTAGAGACAGAGAGAAGCAAGAGACCTCGAGCGGGTTTTTTTTCTGGTTTGGTGTATAAGCGGTCTTTGGATACCTTGTTGAGCGGGATGCCTATTGTGGTTGCTAGGCGCCATCATATGCAACTGGTGTGGCCCCACTGGCGACCTCAGCGACAAATTGTTCAAGTTCACGTTTATCGAAAGATTCGTATTGTTACAGGCTGCAGTCAGGTTGCTGTGATTGTTCGGTGAGGTACCCACATTGGAAGCTGCGTGCGGCGACAATCCGGAACTATCCGTCGTCGGTGCCGAGGGATTGGAGGACGTATTGTGAGAACCAAAGTCCTTTCCGCCATTGGCACCTGCGCCAACTCCGCTGGTGCCCGAAGAACCCGAATTTCCGGTCACTGTCTTCGAACACCTCAAGCACTTTGGTAGCCAGGAATGTCTTCGGATGAACTTACGATATTCTTTTTTCACCTGGGAGGATAAATCCATGTCACAAAGTTCAAGAAAGAAATATCTTCTAAGATATTACAAGATATTTAAATATCTATGATAATCTTGAATCTAACGAAGTTGAACCTACCTTTTCGTTTTGTACACAGTGGAATACGAAAATAAACAATCCTTGGAGGCTATTAAGTATAGTGAAGATATATGCCATCACTATGGTACTTTGATTGAGATAAAGGAGTCCAAATGTCCAGGTGAGTCCTAAGAGGAACACCAAAACGACTGCTCCACGTAACCAGGCCCTGTTAAATAATCGAAATTTGTAGTTTCTGTTTAAGAACCATGAATAATGTGTTATATTTCACGATAATAGTACACGTAACGGTTTTAGTTATCTTCATAGAATTATTTCTGCCAAAAAAATTTACTCCATCACCAATTGTACAAATTATTACTACTGTCCCGTATACCATTCTTGTAAAATACTCCTTGTGTTTTGAGTCGATGTAGGGAACTTATAATGAGAAATTAGTATTAGTTTTTACATAACTACAATGACAACTATCTACATTAATTTGGGTACAACATACCGAATAAAAAAAAAATCAAAGCATGCAGTAACTTGTGTGTAAACTCAACGCAACACTCAAGAACATATATTTGAAATATTCCGTAGAGTTTACCAACTTCAAAGTGCGAAAAGCTATTCTACAAGTACGGAAACGAATAAGAAATGAACTAAAAAAATATCTTTTCTAATGATGAATAAATCATTTAGATCTAGGATGAAGAATAATAAAAATCGTAAATGTCTTACAAGTGCGCTTGCAATTTGTTGGGAAGAGCATTTTCCTCCTTTCCACTACCAACCAACCACGCCATGCAGAAGAATGTAGAAGTGTAGACAGAAGTGGGTAGAAGTTTTTAATAAAAAAAATGAAACAATACAGAAGTTAGGTGGTTGTTCCGACACCGTTAAAGAATCTATTGACTTAAATCTGTTTCGCGATTCGAACTATAATCTCCCCTCTCTGTTCAATTCACCATACATGAAAAATCATCAACTACAATAATAGTTCGAATCGAGATAGGAACAGTTTTAGTGCCACGAAATACCAACACCCAAGAAGTTTATCTAAATAAAAAAATCGTTATCTCTCAAAGATGTATTCAAAAAATTATATCTACATAAAAATTATAATTATCTATACAATTTTGTGTGAAATATCATGAGAATGATTTGCAAATGTATAATGATTATAAACAATGCGTGTGTATCTACAAAAAATTGCATTACAATGTGATGAGTTGAACGCAATCTGCGATCATTCCAACGAAAACTTTTTTCAATCGAAACCAAAAATCAACATAGTAAAAAAAATGCGGGAAGAAAAAATCTCTTCCTTTAAGTTATTGAAAGCGAGTCAAGCTCAAAGTAAAATGAAAGCATAAAACACACTTCAACTCTACTCGTTCAGAGTTTCTGTCCTCGTAGGTCGTGTAATTTACCGACTCGAATGTTATGTACAAAATGCTGCGTTTGTGAAAAATATTCGGACATGAGTTGCTGCTTACCTTGCACTAGCAAGTCGAGAATGTTCTTTGCTCTTCATGGAAACGGTGGTGTTCGCGTGGCGACACATCATGTAGATCGCCATCGAGAGGAATACCAAATTTGCCTGTTGAACATCAAATAACTTTTTTAAAGATTACCATAAAAATGGGATCTGAAGTGTATTATTATCATTGAAAAAGGAGACTAAGAATAATGGAGGAAAAGAGAGAGAGAGGAGTTTATAATTTTGTGTTATGAATATTTTATGAATTTTAAGGTCTAAGTTATTTTTTTACCAGAATGACAAGTATCACAGGCCCCACAAAGCTGAAGATGAAGTAGTTGTCTGTCCTCAGCCAACAGTGACGATCAGTTCCGTAGCTAAGAGGATCGATTATGCAGGAGATGGAGACTATAAGCAATGGCAAGCCATAAGCTACGAGATAGTACCATCGAAGTCTCGATTTTTCAGCCTCGAAAACTTCGATAAGCATTACGTATAGTTGAAAGCCTGAGAATAAATGATAAATTTAGATAAACGATATATTCTTTAAACAGTTGAATAAAATTTGTATTTTGTTAATTCAAATACCTTCGAGGAACATCCAAGCGAAGGCGCAAAGGAAAAAGAAATGAAGAAGTCCTGCAACGACTCCACAGAGGACTCTTTGATCCGTTTGTCCGATTCCACAGACGAACAGAACCTCGGCGATGAGTAGGCAGATGCAGAGATTCTTGTGAATTGTTGTTCTGTCAGACTGAAAATGTAGGTAGGTTGAATTAACTCTTTCCTTCTGATGAAGACTGTGTTTTAGTAAAATACTTTCAACTGATGTATTTACCTTCAGACCCCGAAAGAGCTGAAATGTAAGAATTGCGAGGAAGAGGCACACCACAGAGATGGTGCAACCGATGTATGTCATGATCTGAAGAGCACGATCTTGTCCGTCTGTCAGTGGAACGGCATGCACGTCCATGAGGATCGCAAAGTTTGTAAGGTGACGACACGAACAAACAGTATGTGTCTTGTTTGTATCAAGAACACCGCACCCTTCATTTGACCAGGCACTGTAAACAGAAAATGTCATTGGAATTAATCAGCAACTAAATGGAGTTTATACTAAATGCCGATGAAAGATAATTACTTGAAGATATAATCCCAGAAGACACATGTAGGATTCGTCACATTGTCAGAAACTGTCAAGTGTCTAAAATAGATCTTGACCGATTCGCTTAGTTCAATATGTCTCCCTTTTCCGAGTGAAGCTGATATGACTTTACTGTTCAGAATTCTCGTTCTATTTTCCTTTGGTTCTGCTAGCACATCATCGCTCATGACGACAGTGGGTATTTTCTCTACAGTCTGTAAAATTTCTTCAAGTCTGTCGAAAGCCATGAAAACGAGTCGTACGATCCCTCCCTCGCTGTTCTCCAGGAGTGCTCGCCTTGGCAGTTCGATGGTGGCATTCCATTTTTGCTGATTGGATTTCGACGGAAAGACTTCCACGTTGTTATTGATATTACGCGTTTCAAGAACGCGAACCTCCATTACTAAAAACAAGAACCAAAGTATGAATAATCATGAAATACGCATATCAGTTATAGATCTCGCGATAAAAAAAGGAACTCACGTATATTTCTGCCTTCCTGAATGATTTTCTTCTCATGGGTAAGAGTTTCAGCCAAAAGAAAGGCATTTTCTTCCAAACCGATGAACAGCGATGTGGCAACGACCATCTGATCACTTTCGCTAAGATCCTTCCAAGAGGCCAACTGTGCCTCATCTAGCAGATTGCTACCAGTTCTGATGACACCCTGCAACAATTCCGTGACGCTGGCTTCCCTCTGACTTGGATCTTGATACGTTCTGATGTCCTGGGCCATCTTCTTGGCCATGTTTTTGATGATCTTGGTTGTGATTTTCATGTCTCCACCATAGAGCATCTGGCTATTGTTCGTCACCTGAGAAAGGTCACGGCTAATTCCAAGAATAACGTCACCATCTGCGACTCGGTTCTCCAATGACGTTAACCAGACGGAACGACATTCACTTAGGTCAGGAGTGTCTCGATCCCAGGTAGCAGAATCTCCTCTCACAACGCAGTTCCAGCGTGCATACCCATTCGCACCACCTGGACAATTTTGTACGGCCATGTCACCAGCGCGCGTGGTATTCCAAATCAAATTTCTGGCCCGTCGCGGCGTACATAATTGTCTACCATAATCATACCACTGGCCATTCGAGCTGGATTCTGGATACTGCGTACTGGGTGCTAGAATCAAACGATGGAGTTATATAGTAGATGCGTTTCCAGTAAATTGATTTCATGTAAAGTCCATTAAAGAGATACAAAATTGACCGATTCAAGTTACTGACTCCAAATATTGGAAAGTTGAACGTTTCGTTACAATTCTAATTATTGAAATGAAATATTCAGATATATTCTCTTTGAGTTTTGAAATTAGTAAATATTTATAGAGCCAGGGAGCTCTCAGTATACTCCAAGTATTCTTTTCGAGAGCGAGCAAGCAATATGGTAGAAAATATTTCTCATGCATCTGGATAGAGAAACTCGGGCGTCTAGAAACTGCATCGATCCCTTTGAGAATACCTCATGTAACTTTCTAAGACTTGTATGAAAGCTTTGAGAAGGAACTGCATCCTACTAATGCGAGGATTTTACCATGCAGCCACAATCGTACGACCTAAGCCCTTTTTCTGAAAACTCGTGTAAGTCACGTACGCTACGTGGACTCCATAAAAAATAATTGTAATTATACCCATACTCAACTTTATAAAAAAAACACAACTATATTTGCGAGTTTATCGTTTTTGAAAAAGGCACGTTCTGCATGTAAATGGGTAATTAAAAATTATAATTTTAGCTTAATTACTTTGTGTATTCTTTTCTATGCGACTTTTCCCAAGTTTCTATGAGATTCCTCTATTTGGTGTCATAGTATAATTAACTTTGTTTTATACATTCTAATTGTAATAAGAGAACATTTCATTTATTTTAATCTAGGGCTTAAGAGTTTTTAAAAGTATTTAGAAGAAGTGTTTTGAGTGAGCGTGAGATACTCGCTTCAAGTTGATAAAATCAGATGCAATTGCGTTATAGATAATTATGATCAATTAAGAAAGATGGAGAGAAAAAAAGGAATTTACCGGTGGTTCTATGACTAGTTTTCATCGACACGAACATCGACGTTGTCGTTGCTTGTGTTGTTTCTGGTTCGACAGGAACCTTGACAGAACTATGTCCGCTGACTGGAGGAACCATTTCCGGATTTTCGTCGACATTTTCAACTTCACTACCGAGCTTCGTCGACGCAGGACTGCAATTGGAACATCAAAATTTTCATTAATATACAATCATGGAGTTACTAATAAAAAGCATTTAGCATACTTAACTATGTCACTTTTGCATTACAAGTGATATAAAAAATCTTTGAATTTGAAATAAATATTAGAGTATTTCAATTTCGAACCATGTAGAGTATAAGTATTGAAATAAAACTAATTAAAATGTTTGAATTTTTTGGCAAACAAGAATAAAACTTTGCAATATATCTGACAAGGCAAAAAAAATTCTCAAAATGAATGAACACGAAATTTACCTTCTTGGAAAAATCGGTTTGACACAAAATATGAGAACGCGGTAAACCTAAGCAGTAAAAATAAATAATTTACACTTCCGAATAGTTGAAATTAGTTTCAATAACATTTTTCAGGAATCAAACATAAATCTTTCTTCAAGTGAAATTTGTAAGGTCTTGGTTTGAAACTAATTTTGCTTAAATCTAAACAAATTTTTCTGAAAATTTGGGACAAACCAATTTTATAGTCTGGCTTGAGCATGTTTTTGACTGTAAATTATATTCTAAATTGGATTTTCAAATTCATACAGTCCACGTAAAGTCAATCTTAAAATTAGATAATCTTTATAATGACTTATAAATTTTATCAAAATATATATATTAATAATTGCTGCATGTTTTGAAGAAGGCTTCAGAGTGTGCTTCGGAAAAAAATAATTCAGGTAGAAATTGTTTATTTATCAGAAATTTTTAAGGGTTTCAGTTCTTGCTTCCACGTTAGAGAGAAGTTACAATTCTTATCCAATCTTAATGATCAAGGCTTCATTTATTTCTTTGAAAGATTCTCTGCAAATATATATGGGTAAGTTTTATTGAGAAAATTAATTTGGAAATCATAATTATTGTAGTTGTTATTAACAATGAAAGTTCGAATTTCAATCAACACTACCCAAATAGAATTGTAAAGAATTCTTCTGAGAATTAAATAACAAACTTTTGATGAATAAACTGAATTATTCTTTTCCAAAGCACACTTTGAAGCCTCCTCCAAGATACACAGCAATTATTTATAGATATAGTTTGGTCAACTTTATGAATCATTAAAATAATTATAGAATTTTGAAAATTACTGTAAAACTACTGTAAAATTACTGAAAATTACTGTAATTAACTTAATGCTGCCATTAATTTTATTGTCAGACCCTGAGAAAAGGAAGATTGACAGGAACGTTTGAGAGTTTTCTTTTAACAACTTTTTAAAAAGTTCGGTAGTAGCTGACCTCGGTAGAGTCGTTATCGAAGGGGTAGTGGATGGTACTGATGGTTGGGGAGGCTGCTGAGCAGCTGGTGTTGTAATCCTCGAGGGTGGTCTGACTGTCGGCTTAACTGTACTCCAGGAACTGGGCTGGGACGTTATCAGCCAGGGAGGACTAGGACGTGACGTCGTCGTCGTTGTAGAAGCTGTGAACATTACGTAAATCAGTTTAAAAACTGTAACTTCCTTAATCTGGATACTCGACACAAAACTACTGTTAGCACAAAAATTTAATATCTTGATAATCCAGGATTTTAATTTTAACAATCATCTTTAAAAAAAATGTCATCAACTTTTAAGAGTGCTAACAATGGTTTTCTGTTATACATATAAAACATATAATAACATTTTTCTGCACTTTTCTCTCAATATTTGCGAATTTTCCATGCATTAGGACCCCAATTGAGGTTGCATTCTGAACTCCTATTGAATGGAACAATCAGGAAATATTCGAGGCGCCGGATGCAAAAAGGAGATAAAGAATTATTTTGCTGTAGTAGGACAGCCCCTCAGCTCCTGAAAATGAAGTCTTGAATTTTAATTTTTAATGTATAAATCCTGTGTGGAAATTTGATTTCGCATCTCTTTCTACCCATAAAAAAGTTGAAGCTTTTTTATTTTTCGAATTATTTACGACAAACCGTTCTTTTCTCTGATCAAAATATTTTAATTTTTTTCATTTCAACTCCCAGCGTTAGGTGCACCTATGCCTCACAGGCCGTCAAGATTTTGTAATAAAAAACACAATGTATACACAAATAATTATTTATTAATAAAAAAAGTGGTTTTCAATGTATAAATTGATATTTTTTGGTGCTAAGGATAACAATTGTGTTACACCTCTCCGTACATATCTCCGATGAGATAATAGAATCGTCAACTGACTACTTTACTACAACTCTTGGTATTTTATAGTGTTTTTGTAATAATTTCTGAACATATTCGACAAAATCGCATCGCTTTATTTTTTCGATTTTGTAAGAAGCGCTTTAAAAAATAGTTGGACCAAAAAAGAATATTTATCAAATAAGTATTTTTTTATATGATTCACGTTTTTCGCCTGCACAATAATAATTCAACTATTTATTTATGTTATCATTAACATTACTGCGATACTTGAAAATATTTTTGAATTCAAGTACTCTAAGCAAGAATTGATTGACTAATTTATTATTACATACCGCATTTCTGTTCTTTGCCACAAACTTTGATGCTTCTTTCGTTTTCTATCATTCGTTCGTTTTATATTATTTTCCATTTTTTAATTGTAAAACTTCACAATAAAGAGTTTTGTATAGTTACTTATTATAATCTGCTCTGCTAATCGGAAGAGACTCCCAGAGACTCCCAGAAGTGGCAACACTAGAATAATGTTTTCAGAGAAGAAGAAATATTTATTGTAAACCATGATTGTACATATTCCTCGTATTCTATTACAAAATCTAGATGGGCTGTGAGTCACAGTTGCACCTAACGCTGAAATAGCGCTTTACTGACCGGGGCGTAGTTTGCGTGGCAGAAAATCAATCGCGCCATCAAATTAAAACATTAACAGTTTGTTAATCACTATTCCAATGGATTTGAAACTTTTCAGAAAACTTCCTTGAACCTTTCTGAACAACTTTCTCGCTCACGGTTTTCGCTTGCTCAAAATTCGCTCGACTCCCGAATCGCTAGAAGTTGTTTGTGCACGAATTATGCACCGTCTTGGAAAAAAATTATTAACAATTTTTTAAATGAACATTTCAATGATTTGCTAACGTCATTGGTTTCAGAATATGGCAATACATATTTCTGATAAGTTTTATTACAAAATATCAAAAACTTTACATTTCGCTGCGATCTGAAGTGAAAAAAATCAAAATATTTTGATCAGAGAAAAAAACGGTTTTTCGTAAATACGTAAAGACTTCATTTTCAGTAGCTTAGGGGCGTCCCTACTCCAGCAAAATATTTCTATATCTCCTTTTTGCATCCGGTCCCTCATTTTCGAACGTCCTGCTTAAAAAATTCCAATAAATAGAGTTTCGATGCATTTTCTACTGGAGACTATTGGATGTTTTTAAGCAGGAAGTTTCATGGAAAATGCAGACGGCAGATGTAATATTCGAAATGGAACAACCCCCTAAGGCCAGTGCAAGCACAATAGCGGAATGAAACGTATTCCAAATAACTTGAATGTCTTACATAGATTAGTTTGGTAAGTAGTATCGTGACTATCTGACCATTGGAAAAATGATCTTTGACCTAAGATGGCGATAGTCAGCATTTAATCCTGAATGGAATGGTCAGCGTATTCCGCAAGATTATCTCCATAAGGGTCATCTTTATTGGCCGAAGGGGGTTGGCGATAAGGTAAAATACCGGACGTTGCGATGTCTGTTACGACAGTCGCATATTGAACTTTGTACTTTTTCTCTTACCCGCACATCGGACAATCAACGAAACCCGACTCTTGTCCCTGTCGCAAATTCTACTGCGATTTTCCGAAGCACCGATTCTTGTTTCTTCCGTTTATTCTTGAGATCTCGCGACCAATAGAGCAAAATGGAGCACTTGAGATAAATCATTCTTTTGAATTGAAATAAAGAAACTTGGGAGAATCGTCCTCGGATGTTTTCTTTTTATTTATCCTTATTTTAAATAGAACGAGTACGAGTTAACGATACCGGAGGAACAGGTAAGTTAAAAAAAATTCAACAGCTATTATTTTATCGCTAATTGTTTATTGGTTGACGATTGCTTTTGAGGAATAATTGACTAGAAACAAAAAATTGGAAAAAAAGTAAACAGGCTGAGTAAAGTTGATTTTTTCCTATTTGAAAACCCGATAAAAGTTGAAGAGTTCGTAATGAAAGGACGCATTTGTTCTCCATCAACGTCTGTGCATTAAAGGCAGTGGCGTAATTATGAGATCGTTATCGCTCTCGTAATGGAACCCTTATCTCGACGAGCACGTCCGTGTTCTAATGTACTGCAAAAGCTCGACGTTTAGAATTCAACGACAACCCTAGAGACTGTTCAATGTTTTCAATGTTCAAAAATTGAATCCTTTTTGGTTTGCTTATTTAAGGATTTTAAGAGTGGAGTGCGTGGTACTTCAGATCAATTTGAAACTAATAGCAAAAAATTACAATTTACTGTTGAAGGAATATATTGAAACCTACATTCATTTAAAATGGAATTGAATATTTAAAGCCGACTTCAATATAAAAGTGATTGAAGGCTTATGGATTTAAAATTGCTAAAACGAAAGAAATTATTATTTAAAAAGAGATAAATGTGAAAGCTTCCAAAGCCCGATGAAAAACTAAAAGCGTTTGTATTTAAGACATTCCGAATTCACAGTAACTAAATGAAGACAGGTTTGAACATAGTCTGCAATAGGATTCCAATTTCATTTGAAATCACTCGCGTAGGAAAGTATTTGAATTGAAAAACGTATAAGCGACTCAATATCAGATATGAATATCTGAGTAAAAATCTTTTTAAAAAAGTGAAAATCGGGAAGACTTTGAAGGGAAAAAATCAAGGATTGAAATAATTTCGAATCCTCTTGAGGTAAAACGATTTGAAATCGCTCGGAAAGCAAGTTACAAATTTTTATCCTACAAAAATAAAAATCAACAACTTAAAAAAAAAATATCCAAAACTTTTCACTGAAGAAAAATCTTTATAAGTATGTATTTCAGTTTCGAAGCTGTAAGAAGTTTGAAGTCTCAGATTTTAGTTTTGAAACCAATTATTTTTACCACTTTAATTAAAAAGGTTTTGAGATTCAAAATGACTTCTAAATCGCAAAATATAAATATTAGAGCTTGTAATTATTGAAACCATGAAATCTAGAATACTTTCCAGCTCGCTCAGGGCTAAAATTGCGGAATTTCCCATAACTGTAACCCTAGCGAAGGGACGGGTTGATCTTACGGAATATTCTATAACACTAGTCAGTGCCAATTTCGAAATAATTTATTTTTGATGAGTACTCCGATCTTGACAGTTTCCGACACATTGAATCTTTTATTTGGACATGTGAATTCGAAAAATAAATTTCAAAAACCTCTCAAGTTTCTTCCAAGTCAGGGGAATTGAAAAGGGCGGCCAGGTTCACGGAAATTCGGTAAGCGTAGACCAAACACTTTCAGTGTGCCTAGACACTCACTCCGTCTAAGTAACTTAAATATAGCACCTTTTGAATTTGTTCGAAAAGGAAACTTCTTTTTTAAGGCTAACGAACCAAGAATATGATTCTTCTGATCCAAGCATTTTTAAATTTATCGGCGCCTACATTTAAAAGCACTTTAAACGTTTTAATTTAGATACAATACAAAGTTTCAATTGCATAACATATCAAATTTGAAGTTTTCTTCTGAAATCGAAAATTATTTACTTCTTAAGATCTTTAAATTGAATTGCAAGGATAATAAACTAACAAATTATGTGTTGATAAGTCAAGAATAACAAAGATACTAAAAACTGAAGTACCCCGCTTTCCACATACAAAATATATCAAGAATGCAGTGTGCACTTCATGATTCAAAACTTATTGAACCTTCACAATAATTCATGAAATCAACGGAAATATACTAACTATCAATTGCTGTAAAGTTTGGAAGGAAAAATAAAATTGACTCCTAATTAATAGGATTGAATCACAATCACAGTTTTTTTTACAGCTGAACTAAAAGCACGAATGTCCAACTAAAAATTGTGAGATAAACAATTCCAGCTCTAAATTTTTTGTTATCCTCAAATTTTTTGAACAAGCTTTAAATCTAGCTCTAATTTCGAACACTAATTTCGAACTCTAATTTTTACAAGTTCTTGAGCTTATTTCAAGGGCACTTCTCCATAGCATCTTCCGAATTATAAAAATGCTTCTAGAACTCCTAGATTCTTCCTACGAGTCAAACCTGGTGCAAAACAGTCGCGAAATTTGAAAAATTTGATTAATTACAAAATTTCTGTAAAAATAATAATCTATCATACATCAATATATTTCAGTATTATTCATTCACATATTATTGTTTCGAATTTTTCTAAATTATGCGGTGAGTACAATCATTATTCGAAACTTTGCAAATTTCTACACCAAATTTGTCCCTAGTCTAGGGTAGAATAATCATTAATAATAATTTTAAAAATATTTTAATGATTTAGAAAAATATAATGGAGAACCCCAAAAAAATCACTGTAAAAAGAGTAGCTGAAAATTACGAGTCGGTTTGCAAATGTTTCACTGTGATTAATATGTTAATTCTACAAGTTCAATGTGAAATTGCAGTTATTGCAGTGCCATATTACAATATTTGCAGTAATTTTACCATAAGATTATTTTCGAACTGGATAATTTCTGATTAAATATTCGAAAATTCCATACTACAATTTTTTCCAGTTCATTATTTTAATTTGGGAGGGCTTCGAATTGAATGTGCTTTAAACGAGAGTTTAAAAATGAATGATTCCGAAGTATATAAATCTCTGAAGTGTTCAAACTCACATAATTGCAGATCACAATTATGGAAAATAAGACTTTTCCAGATGGAGTAGGTTCAAATTATTTTGAATTTATGAAGTGTTTGAAAAGGAACATTTTTCAGCTCAAAGCGTTAAAGATTTGAGAATATGACCTTAAAATAAAATTCAAGAAATTAAACTAAAAAATTGTACAAATCAGAACATTCTAAATCAATCATGGAATTATGGAGTATTGAATAATTTTAAATAATCACACCGGCACAAAAAAAAAAGTTTTTTGTCCACCGGACGCGACCTATCTACGGGCATGTTTTTCGACCTTCTGAATCCGGGTTTTGAGTCAGTTTAGGCCGAAATAGCGAAAAATGGATGTTTTCGTAATCAAAATAATTTGTGAATCTAGAGAAAACAAAATTCTCATGTACTTTGAACCGTTGAATACTAATTTCAAGTTTACTTAGATCATAAGCCGTTTTGAATCTAAGAAAATGGTAAAAAACACATGAAAATTGCAAAAATCGCAAAAAATTGGCATAAAACCGATAAAATAGCAAAAAATTGCAGTCGAAAAAAATCTATTAAACACGATTAAATACAGTAAAAAATACGATAAATAATACAATAAAAAATACAAGAAACGTTTAATAGATTGTTTTCGACTATAATTTGTTTGCTATTTTATCGGTTTTATGCCATTTTTTTAGTGTTTGAGGGCATATGGGCCAAATAAATTGCACATTCGGTTTAAGCAGATAAAATTACATTAAAAATCTCCTTCGATCTAAATTTACTCGAAATTGGAGAGTGCACGGCCTTAATTGACTTGAAATTCGATTTCAGCAGGTCGAAAAACATGCCCGTAGATACGCTGCGGATCAAAATTTCATAAAAACAACAATTTCAAATTGGGCGAATGGATTCTCGAATGAAAATTGTTCACAATCGAATAATTTTATATTGGAAATCCCGAATGGAGAGGTTTTCAAATCTATCAGAATTTTCAGCGCTAAGTTTGAAAATAGACATTAATTACGCATTCAAAGTCTTTCAATTTGAAACTGAATGAGTTTTAATCAGCATATGCCAAATATAAACATTTCTGAATTCACCTCTGAATCACAACATTTCGAAAAAAGCTTTATTCAAGAACGTTCAAGATTGTATAACCTCATACAAGGGAAGAGAATAAACTACATTGCATTAGAGTTGAAA
Organism: Neuroterus valhalla; assembly: GCA_011762715.2. Classification (NCBI taxonomy): domain Eukaryota; kingdom Metazoa; phylum Arthropoda; class Insecta; order Hymenoptera; family Cynipidae; genus Neuroterus; species Neuroterus valhalla. Next base: position 1,018,701 of record WSXT02000015.1, read on the forward strand.
CTTTGAAAGCTTTGAATCAGAAATTACATCACTTAAATTCGAAACATTCAAAATCATAAGCATAGTTTCATTTTTTTATGCAAAAAGCCAACTTCAGACTTTCAGGAGATTTCCCGTCTGTATGTGATTTTGAAGTATCAGAACAATTTTCAAATATTTTAGTAAAACTCCCACAGTAATCACTGGTATTTTTATGTCCACTGATTAATGTGGTAATTTTCGACCACTCTTTTTTACAGTGTAGTTTTGAAATTTGGTGTGCCTTAAATTATGCAATTTCAATTTGGAACATATGAACCATGTTCTTGAAGTTCTGAACGCTTAAATGAGAGTAATATTACACCCAAATTCTATTTTATCTAAAAATATTGTTTCAACTACTATTTTAAATAATGCATTATAATTTGTCCGCTACCTAGTATTTGCAACAAAACTAAATTAATATTTTAACACTGTTCCTATTTTACAAAGCTATCAGCAAAGAATTTCGTTCATTTAAACTTCCAGAACTTCGAACAAATAGAATACCCGGTTTTCTGGTCCAGTGGCCAGTCTGCAGATTATAAATTATAACTAAAACTGAGAGTTAAATAATAAATGATCGAAGAAGAGAATATTTTGTGCCATATCAACACAGATCGATTCGTGTATTGTAGAACAAGAGTAAGGACTTACATTTGACAATGAGGCGGCATTGGTGCCGTATTAAACTGATCAAGTTCGATCAGTTCAATGTCTGGTCTAATGATTCCAGAGCAGCGAAGAATAATAAGATAATTCAGAAAGCCAAAAGAAAAAAGAACATTGACAGAGTTGATCAAAGTTTTAAAAAAAATTGTGCATACATGCGGTCTTCCATCATGGCCAACTGATGCAATTTGACGCTAGCTGAGGGTACGATGGTCATAGAATTTGGAATTAAGGACTGTCCATCGCTGCTCGTTCAATGCACCACGGTATTGTAGCATGCATAGTACACAAAAAAAGCACATTGAAACTGCAACCAAGCAAATGAAAAAAGAAAACAACAACTATTTATGACTCCAGGAAACCAACATTTTATCTTCCTCGAAAAAGAAATCATCCTCAAAGTCCATCTTGGAAGACAAGTTTTGTCAGCTATTTCCTGGAAGCAAATAAGGATCTTTTAAACAAATTTGCATAGGTTCATACAAATAATTAGTAATATATTGGTAAATTATTGTAACTTACACCGATCCCTATCAAAACTCGCGTAAACTAAGAGAATTAGAATCTATTTGAAAACTCCTTTACTTATCGCCAACACAAAGCCCGTACAAGGTCAATGATAAAAATGTAAAAAGGAAACAGATAAAAACACAAGGAAGTTTGTGTGCTTCATTTCATCTCACGTTTACCTTGATACATTGAGAATTATTTTTCACAACATTGTAATAATGCATATTTTTTAGCATCTTCTGCAAATTTAACTTAAATTATAATGTAATAATGTACTTTAGGAGCATAGTTATTAATTTACTAGAGCATAATCATAATCATTTAAACTATTTGTTAGCAAACCATTGAATAATACTTAAATTTAAAACAATCAGATTCCTAAAAGTATAATACAATATTTTGATAAATAGCCTGTGATTATTCCGTACGTATATCCATGGTGGATAGATGATCAGTACATAGAACCATTTCTTTTCTATTTTTACACCAAATCCCCCCTATTACATTAAAAACAAATATATACGCCGGCCACAAAAAATCAATAATACATGCTCTGCTCAAACTGGCAGCTGGCTCAAATGCACATGGTATTGCAGGACTTTAAAAATTACTTCTAAATAAACAGTCCTCATTTCTTATTGTGTATTAATGAAACTTAATTTTTGTTAAAACTTATTGCCAAAAAGCAAAAAATTAAAATTTGAAACGAAAGTCACTGACATGTCAACATGTAAAATTTATTAAAAAAAAAAACGTTTAACGATAAGTATCTTCCGGGGTAGAATACATATAGAGCTTATAATTACCTACTTCTGTTCAAAATAAACTTCCATGTAATTTAGCGCTCACTCTTGACTATTTGATTACTTGTCAAAAATTTTCATTTGACATTTTGGCAAACGTGAAGCTGCCATAAGCTGCCAATATATTTTTGCTTACACGATTTTCAGCGCTACCTCTTGCCTCGTCCGAAGAACTATAGTCCCCATAACCGCGAAATTCAAATTTAAGGAATTTTAAAAAATCCAAATTAGCTCACTATTTTATATTCATAGTGATTATGGAATGAGGGGATAATAAATCGAAAAGTTCCACATCAAAAATTGAATTTTTTATTCCATAAAATATTTAAAAAAAAAACGATTTCACTGCAATTGCAAATGCACCGAATAAAATTGAAAATAAATATAAGTATACAAATGGAACATTTTTCTCATGAATTACCTAAAACAGAGCATATAAAATTGAGCATATAAAAATCCACTCTTTGAATTCAGTCGAAATAATATAATAAAGTAGGTACTTTCTAAAATACATTCGGCCGAATTCATTTCCAGTCGGGCAGGCTGTGTAAGCTCAAGTTGCAGAATAGTTCCAAAGCAAAATATGTTGTTTTTCAAAGGATTTTAGACAACACGTATTTTACCGATTTGATGAAAAAATTTTTTTGACAAACTTAGGAGCGTTTGAACTTTTGATGCTCGTGATGTCGTTCATCGGAAATTTATCGAAA
>WSXT02000015.1:1021513-1047134 GCA_011762715.2 Neuroterus valhalla
TGAAATTAGGAAGAGGGGACTTTAAAATTGTTACAAATTTTGAATTGGAGGAACGATATTTAAAAATCCTCTCTTCTGAATCCGAATTAAAATAAGTTTAAAAAGTTCCCGTTCCATGAAGAAAATTCCCTGTTCCAAGTAAAATTATACTCCTTTTCTAAAACTCCCTGCCCTAAAATGAAATCTATAATTATTTTCTGAAAGTCCCTGTCCAAAGTCTGATAAAGGAGGAAAAGAAAATAAAACGTGATAAATACATTTTTCTGTAAAAATTCAGGTAATAGTTCTTTCTATATGCTTGGGCTATCATCAATTCGATTATCAAATTTGAGTCAGCTAAAAAAAATCTCATGGAGCAATGGGAAAAAAATTCTTTCTCTTATGACGTATGGATATATATTTAAATATTTTGAGAATCAGATTAAAGGAGCGTTATATTCTTTAAATCAAATGGTATTGGTAATAAATCAAATGGATTTTACGTGATACCCAGTAAAATTTACGTGGAGACTCCAAAAGTTCTTCTAATATGAATTAGAAAAATTCTTGATTTACTACAAGAAAAAAAAACTCTTATTCTTCGGTGTTTCTGCTTTAGCAGAGACACTGGAAGAATAAAAAGTGTGCAGGCTGTTAGCCCGGTAACAATAACATCATTATATATTGCAAAAGTAATAGCTTAAATTTTAATTGGAATAAGGCATACGAAGTTGAGCAAATAATAAAATAAAAATGAATGTAATACCTTTGTGGACGATGGTTTCACAGAACGACGAAGCACCGACCTCCATGCTGCGGGTGCGGTAAGTTCTAAAATATGTACAGCCACAATGGTAAAATAAAGCTCAACATGCAGGGTTTATTAAAGCTAGCGATAAAAAATAAAAATAACGCCTATTCAAATACGACGCTAGTTAATTTCAAGCTATTGTTTAATTGTCGTGCAAAGTAACGGTTCATCGTGCTCATCTTACCATTTTCCTTTTTATCCATCTTTCCTTTGGTCAAGCTGGCTGCTAATTCCCTGACTGACCTCTTCTCCACGCTCGAATTACTTAGAGAACTTGTCGTGCTACTTCCTGATAACGTAGGCGGCAGAGACGCTGGACCACTAACACCACTATCGGTTGATTCATCTAAAGCATCTCCTGAATCGGGTGTGTTACCAGCAGAAGTATTCGGGCTGGAACCATCGCTGAGTAAATTGAATTCGCCTGCAAGTAGAATATTAATATTTTGATTAGATTCAATTCCAAAGGATATTAATACTGATTTTGGCACCAGATGACGAAATGGTCGACAACCATTCCTACCTGATTTTCTATCCGCAGCCATGCTCCAAGGCCTCGGTTTTGGTGCCGTGATCGGCGGGGTTGTCTTCAAATTAGAACCGTTTCCCTTGGGGAGGGATTTTAACACCGGGGATTTGGAAGTATCGCTGTAAAGATTCTTTGAACCAGCGCAGTTTGTCGGACTCTTGAGATCAAAGGCCGTTGATCTCAATTTAACGGAAGACACCTGTCCCGTCTTTTCGGTGTCTGCTCTCTTCATAAGCGCTCTTCGAGACTCAGTATCTCTATCCGAGGAGCTAAAACTAGCACTAGTTTGCAAATATCTTCCATTCTCTTCAGTATTCGAGTCTCTTAATGCCGGGCGAGAAGTCATACTAGAGCCTACGATTGGTAGAGTATTTCTTTGCATTGAATCCGACATATTTTCGTTGATACCTGATTCCACACTTCCTTCATACAAGGTCTTCTCATGCGAGCTTTCACTCATCATACGACGTGCCAAGGGCGAAGCAGTCAAGGGAGAATCACCTTGAGATCTTCTGCCAATCAGAGGAGAGGATTTCTCAAGATTGTCGCTGGATCTCGAACGCGGTGCTGGCTCGAGAAGAGTTTTCAACATTGGAGAACTACAGCCGTATTTTTTTTCGACGTCTGGAGGAATGTTTTTTTGACTGTTGGAGGATAAATTGGGACTGCCTTCGGCAGGGAAAGTGTGTAGGGAGCTGAAAAAAAGTGAATTGGATCAAAATAAAATTGATCGAATACAAGCCTAAATGAAAATGAACCTGAAAGTATTTTTGAAAAATTAATATTTTCAATTGGTAAACATCAAAAGCAAGGAATATAAATTTGGTCCTTGAATTACCTGTCGTCACTTGTAGGTGATATAAGTGGAGTAGTAGGTGTTGTTGGTCTAAAGAAGACATCAAGGCCTTCTCCAAGAGTAAGTCCATCTGGTTGTTGATCTGGTCGCAACATTGGCCGAGAAGGCGCTCTCGTTTTTGCTCTTCGAGGTCTTGACTTGACGAGATGCTGTAATTGTTGTCCGACTGTATTTGGTAACTCAGAAACTGAGTTTAAGGACTCCGTTAAAGAATGTTCGTTCTCAGATATTCCTGAAAAAGCACAATATATGAGAAAAATATTATTTATCAAACATAATTTAATTTGCAGTATTTGAGTTTGTTCATTTGCAATCCTTAATTACCCTCGGTTTGACCTTTTGGAAGAGATGGAAGCAAATCTGGAATATCATCAGCCGAAAGACCTTCAACCGAATCCACTACCGATTTAGGCCTTAATTTTCTTCCATGCAAACTCTTACGTTTATTTGACAAGTGCGGAGTAGCCTAAATAAAAAAATCCGCAATGAATAAACATGGTCATAATTAATCAATTAGGCAGTAAAACTAAAAATAAATAGATTTTCTCTTCTGATATTTTGCAAACGTCTCATGCCTATTTTGTGAATAACGCACTCTTATAATTACAATATACTTACGAGATTCAGGTAATCCAATTTCTTGAGATGCATGAAAAAAATGAGAACGTGATTGCGATTCAATTTCAGTAAATTATATTAATTATCTTACCATTGGTGAAGGATCGTTAACAGATGGACCTAAGGGGCTGGTTAAAGAATAATTCTTGGGAGTGCTCTCCTCTTCTGAAGCGAAGCTGGATCTACCAATACTGAGTGATTGAGGTCCGACTGCGACGCCAATCACACTGCCACTGCTCATGGACCCGGCACTTGGTCGAAGAACGTCAGGCGTGCTGCTTCTCGTTCTACATTCAGAATCTCCAATCTTGATAGAAAAGATTTTAAGCATTACAGTTTAAAAAAGCATGGCTAATGAGTTCATGAACATGCAAAATGAAAAGAAAACCTTACCAAAGTTTTGTAACTTCTTGATAAAGATTCGATTACTTCATCAGTAACACGGTCGGATAGGTGTGAAGCCACTGCCAAATTCAATTCACTGAAAAGTGCAAAAAATAATTGATATTTAAATAAATAATTATTATATATTATAACATACAATGTATCAAATTAAAAAAAATAATTGTTCCTTTTTCAATTCCACAAAGTTGATACGTACTTTACTCTGTTCAGAATATCAGCGCCAGCTTGTTCGGTGATTGTTGTTTGAATAAATTCATGACTGACTTGATTCTTTTCTTTACAAGAGGCCCGAAGATCGTACTCGACGGTTGTCGGATCACTTTCATCGTCTTTTATCACGGTTTGCGAAAGAATTGTAGGACACTGCTCATTGGCGCACTTGAGCATTGCATCCAAAGAATCCTGCATTGAAAATGACAATTTTAATATTTTATAATAATTGTCTCTTATTTCAAAATTTAGAGAATACAAACCTGCAAATACACAGAAACAACTTTATGGATGTCATCCGCCATTTGCAGTAGCTTCATTTCAATTTGATTATTCTCGTCCTTTCTCTGGAGCATTTCGTGCAACCGTGGCAGGAGCTGAAAGATAAAATAACAAAGTTATATATATGAGGCCCTAATTTGAAGTAAATTTGAGTGAGAAAAATACACACCTGCTTTGAATTATCAGCATCTTGTATGAGTCCAGTCGCGTAATTAATATCATCATTAGCATCACAGCTCTCTGCAGCTAAAAGCTTGATAGTATCCTGTGTCTGAACAACGAGCCTATCAACCATTTGCTGAGTAGAACTTAATAAAAATCCTTGCTGAAGTCTGAAAGCTTGTCCATGACTATATTTACATGGTGTGACATTTCTTTGAAGCAAATCCTGGATCTTTCTAACCAACTGTTCGGCTTTCTCAGCCGAAGCCTTCATACACGGCTGGAGATCGAAAATGGGAAAGGGCATGTGCCTGACGCTGTAATTTCTGCAAATAATACATTGTCAGAATACGTCCCCTCTTTACTACTATACTGAATCTATTTTCAATGAATGAATTTATTTTCAATAAATAAGGCTTACTTCTCTAAAGCGTGGACTATATCCGCATATCCTTGGAGACCGATGCTGTTTCTGTCATAAATGATGATCTTCAAATGATTATTTATTTGCAAAGCCTTGGCCAAGAGCCTCGCACCGGGATCTCCAATTTGATTACCACTGATATCTAAAGTATGAAGACAAGTATTGCTACCCAGAGCGTTAATCAAATTGTAAATATCACCCTTGAGCCTTGAATCAGGCAAATGAAGGGCCTGCAATACACAATCATCTTCTTGAATCATTTGCACCAGAGCGTCCATTATGACGGCAATGTGCTTACTTTTCATGCCCGCAGTGTTACGGCCCATATACAGATGTTTTATGGATTTGTTCTTTCCGACAGCGGTTATTACCTGGGCCAGGTCAACATCCATATCTGTGAATGCGAGATTACTCTTATTTCAATTGTAATAGTTATGCAAATAATGTGGGAAATTCACGAAGCAGATGTATGTATTGGGATCGGAAATCGTGGATGCACTTGTATCGCAAACTAGCGCAAGGGGGTGGAATTTTTCATATACATGATTATTTTGTGGAGTTCGAAACAATTAGTCGATAATAAAAATACGTATTTATCGAAAACAAAGAGTTTCAGATGAAGTTTTTATTACATATAGTGAAAAGATACGTTTCCTATCAAAACATTTTTCTGAAAAACAAATATTTGACTATATCATGCAAAATATATTACATTGTCAGAACTGGTATACGAATTCTAAACTTTTAGCTTAAATGTTTGGCCGTGTTTAATCGTCCAGTTTTTTGGGATGAATAGCAAAAGTTTTGAGAAATTTGAATAAAATTTGAGAAATTGATGCGAATTTTTTTCAAGTTCAATTTTGCCTCAAAATAAATTTATTTATGCTTATGGGTTGGAACTTACATGATACAATAGAATAATAGTATTCTGGACGTTTCAAGACTTCCTGAATCGGAAAAATGGGTTTTACGATAATATCTGTCTGTCGCCAATATTCATTGTTTTAGCCATGCAAAATAAGGGAGAAAAGTCAAAATTCTACTTTCTTACAAAATCAAGCTAGATGAGCTAAAAGGACAGAACTAAATTCATTAGTTTCTACTTTTTTAGTTTTTGTTTTGAAAGTTGGAAAGGCCATGAGAAAAATCGAAAATTCCAATTTATGACTTAACAACGGAAAATACGATGAAAGATCCAAAAGAAAAGTTTCTTATCTTAGATACGATTGAAAGGAAATATTTTTTTTAACTTATGTCGATTCTAAAACTTGACACTTTCTTCATTGCCATTTCATAATATGAATTTTAAGCAATTTTATATGAACTTCATTTTTTCTCATGGTTTCACACATACTGCAAATTTATGCTGGAAAATTTTAAAGATGTAAGCATTTTATTAAATTTTTTCCAGCTTCTTTTTTACAATTTTCCAGCTGCGTAAAAAATATTATGTAAAATGTTTATCTTTTAAAATATACACTTAACTCAAGAACTGTCGAGCGCGAAGCACGAGAGTTATGATGAGAATGTTCCCTCAACACTCGAAGGAGTTTTGAAAAAGATATGTTAAAAATGTTAAAATCTTATCTAATGTTCAAGCATGAACATATTTATTATCTACTAAATGTTTCGTGCTCCGCAAAATTAAGACATTTTTACACAAAAAGGGCAATCTGTAGGAGCACATTATCATAAAAAACAATACAGCCTTTTTTGGACCACCCTAGTGTAAGGTGATTAAAAAATTGCCGGCATTTGCTGTAGAGCAGTTCATCATAAGTTTGTATCCAAAAGGTTACTCACTGCTATCAGAAATATCGAGTGACGATATACACCGCACACCATGAATACAGGATTCCAGAACATGAGCCCCCATCGAACCCAAATTGTTTCCGCTCATGTCTAGCTCTAATCCAACGGTGCTCTCATTACAGGCCAAGCCAAGTAAAAGGTGCTTAAGAGCTTCGAGTGGCAGTTTACAGCACGAGATGTTTAAGTACTTAAGTGATAGAGTGGCTGTAAAAAACTGCTTAAAGCTAGGAGGAATTTCTTTGGTTTTCTTGCTCGAAAATGAGTTTCGAGCGACGTTCAAGTGGACTAGATTTGTTGCGCATCCCCTCAACAGAGCGCCAAACAGCTAAAAAAAAAATTCTTTCATCTTTGTCTGATCTTAGCATTCATTCACTCTTATCTGTTTATTAAAGTACTCACGCATTCAAGAGTAGTATCAGTGCCACTAAGGTCTAAGTGCGTTATACTGTTAGGCTGCGCCAAAAAGTTGCACAAATTCTGCAATAGAAAAGTAAATTAGTCGTAGAATGTTACGGAAACTGAATTTTGTTCAATAAAGTGTTAATGTAAGGGTTAATAAACAACTTAATACTCACATTAATATCATCTTTCAAAGCATTTTCCGAAAAGTTTAGATGCTGAAGACTAGTCGGCATGCTCCTGTTTAAACTTAGAGCGTGTGCGATTTGACCAACGCCCTTCCCCGTTAGTCCACAGTGCGCCAAGTTTAATTTCTGCAGGCCCTTAGGCAATTTTGTTATTGGTCCGTTCAAATGTGAGGCTCCTTGAAGTATAGATTTTAGTTAGACTCAATACTAAAAAATGGATGCAATGGAAGCATGCTTCATGAAAATAACAATAAAGCTTTGCGGAATTTGAAATATATCGAACAATCTCTTTCGTACTGATAATGTACCAGCACCTGATTGGAAAATATTGACCAATTGATTAGGATGTTTAATCACGATGAACAATGCAAATACAAATAGAAACACGATGGGTGAATATATAAGAGTAAAATAATATGGTGGAAACTTAAGTGCATGTTTGGTTAGTGATTATATGTGGTATACTTTGCACACCTTGCATTAGCTTGGCTATTATCCCACACAAGCTAGAGGCCCCTACAAAATTGAAAAAAAATTGTGTACTGTGCAGTCTGTGATTGTTCGTGGACATACAATACAATAATGAGTATATTATACAACATATAAAACAACAATACGAGACAACAATATTTCAATATGACAATCTTTGAGGAATGAAACTTACCTTTGTCCTCAATCATATTATTAGATAAATCTATAGTATGCAGCATTGAGTTTGCATTTGACATTAAAGCTAGTGATAACTTGTGGGCAAAATCCCTAAAACAACAAGAATTTCAATTAAAAAATTATAAGGAAGAGAACAATTTACAAATAAGTCGTAAGAACCATTTTTTGTCTCACCATTTTATTCCCAAGTTATCCAAGTATATTTCCTGAATTGAGAGAGATCGGCGCAGTACGTGCAGCAATCTTTCCAAAGGCTCATGACTTAGTTTTAAGAGAGAGACTCTGAGTTTAGTGAACCACGTGTTGTATTCTAGTGCCGAGATAATAGGGACTAAGTCTTTCTGATCAAGGTGATCGAAATCTCTCAAATTCAACTCCCTGGTGTCATGTGACAAATATATTGTATCTACATCCTGAAAAAATATTTTTAATGTATAGAACATGAGAATTGGATTGGTAAATTCATAAAGCAAATGCTCAGTGGATTTCTGAAACTGCTGAAAGTTACCCAAGCGACTTCTTCTCTGTATGGCACCCCATGCAAATCACACATGCACGCATATTGAGTTGAAAACCCTCCACAGGGTCCAGTGTGTCTCGTTGCTTCTGTACTTCTGGCTAAATCACTGCCTCTTATACTTTGTAATCTGCTAACTGGTATGACGTCGATTTTTCTTATAACGTAACTGCAACAGAAGATAATCAAATAAGTGGAAGAATCCAATGAAAATAACTATGCACAATAAGTGCGTGTTCTTTCAAGTAACTCACTTCAAGGGAACTGTGGGAAATATATTTCGTATAGCAGTGTGCAGAGCCTCGATCATGGCATCGACTTCTGAAGTGTCTGCAGCAGCACCTATTGTTGTGAAATTGTAGATTCTCTCTCCTACCGTAAGACTGAAAAGATTCGATCTTTTCGATTCTACTGCTGTTATTTCCAAGTAGTGAAAGTGAAAATCGATCTGCAATGAATAATGGTTTGTAATGAAAAATGAAGATTAATATGCTTTGATATAAATATTTACCCTGGTTGGCACTTTTGCTGTTAAGAGGAAGAGGCGACATGGTGAAAATACCTGCAAACATTACAGGAGAATCATTTTTGACTTTTTATGTGCAGAAAAAGTTTTCATGGTTGATGTTATCAAAATTCACCGTTTGATTGAATATATAAAAATATGTAATAACGAAATAATTTCGAGGGCTTCAAGTTAAAATTATAAGAGGGCACGATAAATTCAAAAGGAAAAAATCTAAATACAAACTGTGATATGAGAGGTTGCTTGAGAATTTACCAACTTCCCAGGTCTTTCAAAAGCTTCAATTCTGACTCACTTTACATTATATGAATGATTTCAATGAGCAATTTCGTACAAAAAAAAACCTGATACATTCTCATGTAACAATATGATAATGGAATTCTTAAGAAAACTGATTGAGAAATTTAATGAAAGTATGAAAGGAAGATTTTTTTACATTGATACTGAAACTAAAGTACAAGTTATATCATTACATAAAAGTATTAAATGTATACTCTCCAAAATACGAGTTTCATAATATTTTCCATACATGGCACTATAGTATTCAGTGATTCATAAGTTATAATTCATATACAAGGTTCTTTACTCATTATGTTTTTCCTTACAATCATCAAATAGAAAATAAGACAATGTTGTGGAAAGGAGCAATGCTTTTGAAAACTAGTTCCTTTAACTTCATTTTTGAAATAATTGATTTCCGAAACATCTAATAGATATAAAAAATTATAAATTGTGATTAGAAAAGATGGGAGTGGCCTTAATATAAATGCAATCATACTCGCAAAAAAACTTGTTTGGCAGCTATTACGCGGTGTAACTCTTTACATATTAGTATCAGTTACCAAACAAAAATGTTACTTACTATATAGGAGCCTCCAAAAAACCATAACACACGTTTAACTGCCTATATTATTTTTCAAAGTCATTTTTAATGTTTTTTTTTTTAATCGCGTTACGGTTTTGGGAAATCAATTCACGAACAATGCATTATAGCCAAACTCAAAAACTGGAATTAAAACTAGAATACATTCCCGGAAGACCTCAAATTCAAGCTGGAAAACAATTACTGTATGATTAATCATAAAAACATGATTTTGACACACGAGAAATTCCAGTAGAGAATTAAAAAAAAAAAACAAGAGAATACAAAAATTAACTTACCAATACACGGTTTTCAAGTTTATCTGGCTTTGTCTCCAATTTTACCACAGTCTTCAAAAGAATCTTGACGTGCTTTCCGAGCAATGACTTCACCGATTCTGGGAAAATAATGATATATTTACGGGTCAAAGAAGATGTCAAAATTCAGCTGCAGCGATTAAAATGAAGGATTCAAATTTCACTAAACTCGTAACTTAGATTTTTTTATTTTAAACTATTTGAAGAGCACGCTTGATAGAATACTCCAAACTTTATTACGATTTCTTATACTAATCTCTATTGATGGCTGAACTTTGGCACTGCGAATTTGACAGATCGAACACACACGAACGTAAACACCGCGGGTGGCACTCACCGTTTAAATCTTTCGTGAGCTGCGATCTAGTAGACATTTTCGCTTCTTTTGGATCTCAAACGCACAGAGGGTCGTTCAAGACATCATCCACGGATTTTAACGCGAAAAATTGAGAAACTGTCAGCATAAATGTAAAAGAAATGTCTGGATACGGTTACAGGGCGCGAGCACTATACGGAACAGCCGCCATCTTGCCCTCTTGCTAGAGTGCCAACCTAAAATCTAAAAAATACAATTCTTCTTAAGCAAACTAGCAAACACAATTGTATTTGTTTACGCGCAGTGATTCTTTTTTCATACATTTTTATTCTCTCAAATTATTTTTGGAAAGGGCTTAAAGAACATTTTTGCATATTCATTAATTCTGCTGTCTTTTACAAATCAAATTCTAATTTTAATTCTGAGATTTGTACCTTGTACTATTCTTCAATATAGCAGCTTGCAGGGTTCCCAACGCAGTTATCAACATATAGAAAAATCGTTCGAAATAAAAAAGCAATCTTTATTAATTGAAACAAAAATTAAGTTTATCGCTTACTGTACTAGAGAAAAAAATGATAAAGCCCATGGTTTATAGAAAATGGGTATATACTAATAGAAAATAGAATGAGAGTATTTTGAAGCTGAGTAAAACTTGAATTTCGTGAACAGTGTTTCTGAAAAAACAATATTTTGTTCTATTTTCTACAACGCTATAGTTATATCTACAAAGAATATAAGATTTAAAAATCTGACAATAGTGCAGTATCTAAACCTGCAAAATCATATTATTATAGATTCCCTTAACAAAAATTAGATTGTAGCGTACATATTTTCAAAAGTTTTAATTTGGGCGGACTTTTTTTTGCGACATTGGCAACATGTATGTTACTCGATCGGTAAGGTTTCCTTTCTACAAAACGAAATATCTCAGTTTTTCATGATCGCTATCGCGGTAGCGTCCGGTTATTGTGTTCAATCGTGTTCATCATGGATTTAACTGGTTAGTTTTGATAATACTGATTTTCAATTTAATTCTTTCTTCAAATTTGCTGTATGTTGACTTGTAATTATCTAAATGGAGCGCCATAAACAGACTAGAATAGTCTAATAGTTGTCCACGCGTGAAGTACAATTTCCAACAATTCTGACAGCTCCCAAGTGTAGTTGTTTTTCGGAAATCGCTCCCTGTCCTATCCTGTTCAAGATTTATGTGGATTCAAACTTGTGAAAAAATTGCAAGGATCAATGAATCTAACTTCTGTTTTAGAGTCCCTGGCTTGTGAAACTCTGGACCTAAGTGGTCAGGGGCTCAAGAAACTTGGCAGGTGTCCGTCGGATGCTGACAGTGCCGTCAGTGCTCTAATCGTCGACGACAATGAGCTTCAACGACTCGATAATCTTGATTCTTACCATAGAATCACGAAGGTTTGTGTATTCTTCCGTTTTTCTGTATGTTATTGTTTGTGCCTTTTGGATTATAAAAAAAGTTTTGCTTGATTCGAAGTAATTTTGGGGTCGAATCCATTTGTCAACATTGATGTCGAATTGTTTTTGTGCTTTTTGTGACATTTTTTTTAGGTTTTCATTTTTGACAGGTGTTTATCTCCTCTTATACTCAAAGATTTATTATCTCTTGGACAAAAGATTTCTTCAACCTCGATTTAGTATCTTATAGTCACGAGGGATTATTACCTCATAGACAAAAGGTTTGTCCAACCTCGATTCAAGTATCTCAAAGAGACAAGAGTTTCAATATCTCATAGGCAAAAGGTTTCCCCAACCTCAATTTTGTATCTTTTATGTACAAGGGCTTGATTATCATCTCATGGCCAAAAGGTTTTCTCGACCTCGGTTGAAGTATCTCATAAAGAAGGGGTTTCCCCAACCTCGATTTGAGTATCTCATAGACATAAGGGTTTATTATCTCTTGGACAAAAGGTTTTCCCGACCTTGTTTGAAGTACCACATGTGGATTTAAGGGTTTATTATGTCATACACATCCACCGATAAAGTTCAACAAAAGGGGAGGTTTTTTCTTTCAAATTAGTACAGATACAGCATCCGGAAGCTACGACCACAATCGTTCTCGGAACGATCGTGGTCCGACTCGTCACTTTCCACGACACCAGGAGACGTCAAATTGAGAAAACCACTTCCCAATAATATCGCTTCAATCACTATTTCACTCCTTGAAATTAAACATTTCGTCACTTCGACCTCACGCGGCGAAACCTTAATTCAGAAGTAATATTCATTTTAAAGGTCGCATTTCCAAGAGTGTGTATTGTATTTTCTAGATTTATTTACTATATTCTGAAAACTCGTTCGAAGATTTGTGGACATTTGGTATTCTGTTTGATTTATCACTTATTCAAACTTTCAAAACAATTTTATTGAATATATAATAATCGGGACTTTGGTGTACAATTTTTCAAGACTTGAAAGCTTGATTCCATTTGATGAAGTTTAGTAACAGTTAAATAAAAGGTTTAATGCTTAACAATTTTTTCAGCTTTCTATAGTAAGAAATCAACTACTGCGTATGTACGGCGTTTCTAAACTACATAATCTTGTCACTCTTAATCTGGCAAACAACGGTATTTTAACAATAGAGGGTATAAAAGATATGGTAAATTTACAGACACTTTGCCTAGCAGGAAACAACATTAAGGTAAATTAATTTTTCAAATGTTTTACTTCATTTATAATTAATTTTTCCACTCGTATCTTACAACGAATTTTTCCACAGTCCATCGAACATTTACACACAAATACAAAGTTGGAACACTTGGATTTGTCCGAAAACAGCATAAGTCATGTTTCAGATATTTCATACCTGAGAAATCTAAAGGTATTCAAAGATATTTGTTTTATTAAAGAGTTCTAAAATTCTGCAAAGCTTGTTTGAAATTCATCCTAGTTTACTGACATCTATTTATTACCTTTTAGGAATTATTTTTGCACAATAACCGCATAATAACGCTGCGCCAGTGTGAAAGATACTTGCCCGCTTCTTTAGAAACTTTCACAGTAGCTAATAACAACATAACAGACTTGAACGAAATGTCACATTTGGCGAATCTCACAAACCTCATCAATTTTTCAATCGCAAACAATCCTTGCGTCAGCATGACAGGTAACGACATGTATCCTTTATATGTAGATTTATTACATCAATCATTGGCCAACATGTTTCACTTTAATAATTCTCGTATAGAAAATGGATTGTGTTCCTTAGTCTTATTAATAACTGCAGCCTATTTCATAGAATTAAGATGTCCTGGAAGTTCTGAACGTTCAAATGAATGAAACATTTTTTTGCAATTCTGTTTGATCTTCAAATATTGTTCCAACTACTATTCTAAATAATGTATTTTAGGTTTCTTTTGTAATCTACTATTTTCAATGGAAATAAATGAATATTTTGGCTTTATTTCTAGTTCACAATGACGTCAGAAAACATTTTGTCCATTTGAATGTTCAGAACTTCAAGCACATGAATTGAGATAGTAGAACTAAAAGTACGTTTCCTATTAAGAATGAATTTATAAAAATAGAAGAAAAAATGAAATCAGATAGATATTTTGTTTTTCTTAACAAGTAGTCTATAGTGGATTTGATTATCGGCCTTTCGTTATCAATTGGTGTATGAATCTGAAATCTATCGACGGCTATGCGGTGGATCCAATCGAAAGGTGAGTATCGGGATCCATTACAAAGCTATGCACACCCTGCCTTTGCTGCTAACTTCTATCGGTTTCACGCAGCCTAAAAGCAGAGTGGCTCTATTCGCAAGGACGAGGGCGACAATTCCGGATTGGCGAACACTCGCTGCTGGCGCAGTATCTCGCCTCAGTTTGTCCTCTTTCGGGTGAGTCCCTCGAAAATGAGACCGACAGAAAGCTTAGGCTTATTTTGAGTAAAGCACAGCACCATCAAAAGCAACTAAGTCAGCAGAGTGATGAAGGAAGCATTCACAGCCTTAGCAGCGTTGGAATGAGCCCTTCTCCGGCAACTAGACGTAGACTTAGTCATAACAGAACCAGCTCGCCCAGAAGACCGAGTGAGTGTCAATCAAAGCTAGAGTCTATCAATTTTCATTCATATCATTACCTTGAAATAAAATACGCAATTCAATTATTATTAATTCAAGAACTCTTTGCAAAATGAAGGAAAATTGGTTTACTACGCATATAAAATAATAGCTTTCTAAATCTTGAGAATGTTTTTTTGTTGAAGCTGTAAAGTTAATGGAAGTTTCCAGTCATTTTTGGACACGAAATTATGGAGCTTTGAATTTTCTAACTTATTCAAAAGAACGTTCGGTTGATTATCTTTCTGAAAATAAGCAAAATCTAAAACGACACGTTGTTTTCCTGTTACACTTTGTTTCCCATAGTTACCCCGATGTTAAAGTACTATGAAGATAAACATTATCACACATAACAATTTTGCGACACAAGGTTCTGCCAATCACCTTGCAGAGGTACACGTTGTCAAAGAAAAGCCTTAAATCGTAGTATTTCTTCAAAAGCAGCATCCTATGCCGGCTTCTAGAGCAGTTCAATTTATGGAATGAACCGAGTTAGAAGAAAGAACCTTTTTCGTTAAGTTGGAGCGCTCTAATGTTACTCTGATTTTCAAGTATTTTCTGCATTCTGATTTTTGAATGCACTCAAAGAAAATTGTTCATTGTTCGAATAAAAATACATTTTTCGAAAAATGCGCTGAGAATGCGAAAGGTTTCTCATTCAAAAATCAGCTAGAAAATAGGTTTATTTTTACACGCTTCGGTTAGCATTGCTAGCGCAAACGTATTCCGTGCACTCTGAATTGACAGTTATAGAGGCTGTAAAATGTCATTAGTGTTGAAATAGATTCTTTGAAAGTAGGTTCGTCACGTAATTCGATGAGGATGCAATCGCCGGAGCGTATGGTCGCCAGTTGCCATACTGAATCTATGGTTTCATCCTGTCGCACTCTCTTAGGCGGTGATCACTGTCAGGAGCAGCTAATGACGCAAAGCCTGGATCCTCATATGTTATCGAGCACACTCCATAAATCTCTGAATAGCTCAAATCTACAAGATGTGGAAGGTATGCCTATTTTTGCCAAGGCTGAATCTGGGCGAAAATTCGGAAAAAGGATTCCCGTTTTCCCAAACATATGATTCTAACAAACCTAACGATCTTTCAGAAAAGTCGAGTCCTCTTCAAGCCGCAACAAAACTCGTACCTGTACCTGAATCTTTGATGAGTCCTGATTTTCGACCACCATCGGGTCTTTGTCGAATCTTACCTTTCAAGACTCCGCCCAGTAAATTAAGCTCTCCAATTCAAGTTGCAACACCAGTCAAAGTACCTTGTGATACAGCAGAAAAACCAGTGCCGACATTGAATACAACGGCGCCAACAAAAACGAATATAAGCGTTCTAAAGTCTAACGATAATGTTAAAAAAAATTTACCTAATTGTAACCCTGGCAAACGAAACTTTGCAAAGCCTGTGATCACAAATGCCAATGGCAAGTGTCCTCAGAGTGTAAAAATAAACAATTATGTACAGAGCAAGACTTTGCCTATGAGGAGGAATGTTGAAAACTCTCCTAATTTAGGAAGGAACAAAGATATGAAAACCAAAGCTGTTGGGGAAGGTATGAAACCAAGTGCTTTAAAGAAATGTGGAAATGAACATGGAAGTAATGTGGCTGTGATAAGCAGCGATGAAGAAAGCGAAGTTTGCCAGGCTAAGCTGAATAGTATTCGGCACAGAGCCGTACAAAGGCGACAAGAAGATACTAATAAGGGTAAATATCAAATATCTTGAAAACATGAGCATTCGCTTCATATATTATTTTATTTGAGATGTGGATTTTAATTTTATAATATTTCATTGATTTATATATTTTCTTTTTTATTTCAAGGGGATCCAACTGAAAAAGCAGCAGTTTGCATTCAAAGAATGTGGCGAGGGTATCACACGAGGAATTTAAACAAGCAGGCTATCAGAGTGTTGAAAACGATCGAAATGATGAGAACAAACCAGTATATTCAGTAAGTCGATTCCCTGTTTGTTGCCTAATAGAGAAAACGAGTTTTTCGCAATGTAACTTCACTCTGTTTTCTTTTTTCTAAAAGGAAATTATCAACTGATATGGAAGCAACGCGGAGTGCGCTCGAAAGCGAACACAAGTTACAACTGCTGCAAATGCAAGCGATCAATGCATTGTGGAAGAAAGTTGTTGCACTTCAACCTCCAAGTGTTCGAGAAAGTGTCCCTATAAATGGGGAAGGAATCTCAAACTCCAACATCGATGTCGTCACTAACCTAGCCCAGACTTGCAACTTGTTGCATAACCAGGTAAGATGAATTCGCTTTTCATATAAGTGATATAAGATGCAAATTTTCATTATTTCAAAATCAAAACTTAGTAAACTTTTTACTCATACGGGTTTTATAGCACAGTCTTAAGTTAGAATATAAATTGAATTAAGTAAAAACGTACACGCTTCTCACACAATACAAATCCCATATTTGAACTTACTCAAATTAGAAGGCTTCAAATTCGGAGCTGTTCATTATTGATACTGAAATTTAAAGAATTTTGCAACCCCAGAAATGGACAGGAGTTGAAAGAAAAAATATTTTACTGTCCACCTTGCCTATTTTATCTTCTTATTGCAGACAGACAATAGAGGCTAAGAGATGTTTGGTTACTAATAATCTGACTGCGTTCTCCACCGAACAGTTTTCAACAACAAAAATCAAAGAATTTTACATATTAAACAACTTTTGACTAAATCTTTGTATGAGTGAAAGTAGGCTCATTTTTCACTTATTCCAATAAGACAAGTTGTTTCAAAACTAGGTGGAATGCTTCCAAAACATCATAAAAGACTGATGATGGATAACTTTTACCGCTTTTGAAAAATCATTCAATTATTATGCATTCAAATAAAGCACACATACCTTAACATATCGAATGTTTTATTTCAAAGGTCCAACAGCTGCAGGACTCAATGACAGAAATAAAGCGTTGCATGACGAATAACATTCAGCCAAAACCGCAGATGGTAGATAACGGTGTAAGTACGCAAACCGAGATATCCGCAGTGCACACTCCCGCTGGCGAGGAGAATATTTTTCCATACCATCGTCCGAGCAGACCTCAGTCTTTAGCGATTCACCAAACCATCCAGGAAGGAAACGAAAACAAGAGTTTCGCCTCGAATTTAGTTGACAGTGTCTTAAAAAAAGTATCTGAGTCCACAGACCCGGACATCTTCAATTCCAACGATAATACTGAAGTCATAAACTCGTACAAGAATCCTGATATGTCCACCAGCTGCGATGAAATCGGCGAATCTGTTTTTGAAAATGATGAGGGTCTAGGCGAAGAATTCAAAAATATAATTGAAAACGTAAAAACCGGTGTCGATGGGGCTAGAAAGTTGGAAAGTTGTTATCCAAATATAATTGATGACCCTTCTATAAGAAGAGACGTTTGCGAAGAAGTTCTTTGTCAAGAACTATTGCAAAGTATGATGGAAACAGAAAAAGACTTAAAGTGCAACGGAGCAGAGAAGGGAGTCGAACATTAAAATTAATTAGGTAATTGTAACTTAATTATGCCTTTTTGGAGATGAGGCGTCAGTTTTCTGATAATGGACACTTTTGAGGAAACTCATGTATATATTGGAATGGTCCAAAAAAATAATTCTCATTCTACTTTAATCAATTACTTTTTGATGAGAAAATAAACTCTAGTTCTTTTAAGTCAAATTAAGTATTACAGATTGCGTTTCACTGAATTAAAAATAATATTCAGACCAGAGTTAACGTGTTTCACCTATTTTTTTGGGCCACCCTAGTCTTCTTACAAAAACTTGCTGAAATGAAGAACTATGCGTAATAGAGAGATCATACCAAATTGATAAGTGCTAAACCAAAAATAATCGCTGTAAATATAAGAAAGACTCGAGAGCTTCTTTGAAGGTATATCTTTAAGAGGCTCTTTTCAAATAGATTTTACGACGAAAGTAAGAATTCGATTCCAAAACCTTTCATTTACTTCAGTATTTTTCTTGCAGTTTTAAAAGCACTATTGTTATGAAGAACATAGAACGAGATTTAGCATAGCTTCGCTCTGGCTTTAAATTTTGAATTAGAATTGGACATATGTTTTTAAGTTTTGGAACATCTATCCGTCCCGCTGGTCGATATGAGTAAAAGAAAGATAATAATCTATATCCGGATCAAAATTGTTATCTGGGTTCTATGAAAATTTCGGTGCTTCGAGAATTTTATTAGGCGTTT
Organism: Neuroterus valhalla; assembly: GCA_011762715.2. Lineage (NCBI taxonomy): Eukaryota > Metazoa > Arthropoda > Insecta > Hymenoptera > Cynipidae > Neuroterus > Neuroterus valhalla. The sequence continues at coordinate 1,039,714 of WSXT02000015.1, forward strand.
TTTTGCCATTAGATTTACTCAGCTGATAGGATTATAAATTTCTAGTCAATACTAGTACATACTCTAGGCGAATAGTCGCTAGCTCTCTCAAATTAGAAGTTTTATCCTCACTTACTGTAGGAAAAAACTACGGTACATTATTCAGTGTTGTAATTAAGTTGAGATTTAAGAAAAGGCTCCTGTTAATGAGTACGTAATTTATTAATTATTCTCACAGAATATGTGATAAACGTAATTGATAATGGTGGTTATCTGGAGTTCTAACAGTGCATTCCATTCATTTGAATATTAGAAGTTGCACAAAATCTGATTGGTTATGTCCCAATCACTGTTGAACAAATTTTCCTTCATGTGTTGCAACGATCTCAAATTCGAACAGGATATCTTGTTAAGAGTCTATGCACAAATTACGTAAGGTAAATCCCCATAATTTTAAACTCATTTTCTCCTAATATAAGACATTTTCTATATTAATTGTATGACGAATCTCTATTACAAACGTAATTTGTGCACGACTCCATAGTGCTTTTAGCATATTTGTATAAGAGTCGTTCATTAGGGAAATCACTCGAAATGTGTAATAGTACTTTTTATTTAGACATCTTGTTAATTTTTTATTAGTACCTGCAATGTAAAACTATTTATTGAATTTATATTTCTCATTATGTATTTTTTTCACGAATCTAACATTTTTATCAATACATTCAGATATGCAAATTTCTTTCAAGCACATTCTACAACATTACGAATTGTTTTCAATTTTAAATGAAAATAATATTTGAAATACTGCATAAATATGCAGAGCATAAAAGAAGATTGTATTTCTATGAGTTTAGAAATCGAACAATTTCAAAGAACTGAAAAAACTTAATTTTCCTCATAATTTTCCTTTTTAGTGTAAATATCGAATGAATATGAATCTTGGGTGCAATATGAAAAAAAAATTTGTAACTTTGAAAACATCCATTTTCACGCGGAAAGTTTCATGTACGGTACAAACATACGACAAACACCTAACTCCAAACAGTAAATTAAATCACAACCAAAATTTTCATTTAGGCATTTTCTAAGTTTTTATATTTTTTCTCTATGAAGGAAAAAAACAATGCGTACATAGTAAAACAATGATTATTAGTTTTATCTGTTGGATTTAGTTCTATAGATACATCTGCGTGTCTTCGATGTATGAGAAAATTAATCTAGACCTCACGTTTTCACAGTATTAACTGAAAGTCTTGCTCGTATTTGAAATAAATGTCGCGAATGGCATGCAAAACTGCCACATGTACTCACTTTACCCAGCTTTTTCTTCTCGTGAGCCTGTCGTTGATTGTTTGAATTAAACTTTTTGTCCGAATAAATGTTTTGCGCAAACGACAACTCAGCCTATTTCGATTGAAAAATGTAGATTATGAATAGGTTTTGTAAATAAATTCAGTCTTTGAAAAATCGTTTATTTGATGTGAATTTTGGCATTCAGTAATAGAGGAAGCTTAAAAGCAGAGACGCTCGATATAAGAATAAATTTTCTTTGTTTCACATAAACATCCTTTTGCAAACAGCTTTTTCTAACACTAAGTGCGAACTCATTACTTGTTTCACTTTCTGTATTTCCTGCAATACGTCTTTGTTGTTGGGACATTCTTGATTAGCTCGTTTGAGATCTGTAAGGCACAACTCATATTCGTTTAGTCCCAGATGAGCTTGACCTCTTCTGAATAGAGCTTTACTGTTATTTTCGTCGATTGATAAGACCTAGAATCAGAAGAAAATTGTAAGAATTTGATTAATATTTTCCCAGTTATAAGTATTAAATTCATGAAAAGGAATAAGCTTTAACCTCGGGATTCAGACGTTTACCTTATTGCAGATATCACGCGCTTCCTTGTACTTGCATTCTTTCAATTTGACAGCGGTAAGATTGAGCAGCAAAGCGATCTTTTGCCTCCTAAAAGATTCGTCCGGCTCGTCTGGTAACTCTTCTAACTTCATTGTCCAATCGTAGTATCTTAATGCCTTTTTGTACTTTCTACATGCATCCGAATACTTCCCTTTTGAGAAGTACAAGTTCCCCGAATTTTTTATTTTATTTATCACGTCCTGAACGTATTTGTACTAAAAAACTTAACTCCTAAGAAATTTTTCCTTGTTTAAATTAATCAAAAATTATCATTTCTTTAAGTTACTTACAGTAAGTTTATCGACACAAGATTCATAGTACCAATCATCAGGCCAAGGGGTAAATACGTCATTGGTGCCATCATCTTCTTCCAACCCCCAACTTTCTCCTCTTTTTAACTCTCCACAATCAATAATTGAAACTTTCTATAAAGGAAAACTTGGCGTAATATATAAAGAAGTAGAAAAAAAGTAAAACTTGCAGACATTTTTTATCTAAGATTCAGAGAATTTTATTTGATGTTGTACGTCCTTCTCTCCCTTCTACGGGTTTAAGGGCCTCCGTTTCCTTTACAATCAGTTAGTTACATAAAGACCTAATCTACTTATTCTAACCTAACTATGTATAGCCTACTGGATTCCTACTCCTCGACTATTTGCTACTATTTACAGAATATATGCCCTCGAACGATCTTCCAGGACTTCCGTTTCCTCATCTTCCCTGCATCTTTTATTTCATAGTTTAAACAACTTTTAATCATTTACACTTCTGCTTTCCTCTTCCTCTCTAGTACATACCGCACAATCCTTTTCCATTTAGTATTGCTTTTAAAAACTTTTTTTCAGGTATTCCGATTTACTTACTCACTCAACTATCTTATACCATTTATTGTACTCTGATTCCACAATTTTCCTCCATCTTTCCTTTCCTTGTCTCACAACCATCTCTAATTCTATATCCTGCTAATCTGTAATACCCTCTTTAATACCATATTCTTAACTCTCATCATCCAGTTCTTCCCTCTTTCGCCCTCTGCTAAAAGTATGTCATCATCCGCATGTATTGAGGAGGAAAGCTTACTGTTACCGAGCATCGTTCCCCATTTTCTTTCTTTTTTCTTACAAGTCTGCCAACTTTATACTTATCAGTAGCGGACTCAACGAGAAACTTGCCAGAACCCTTTTCCTGTCTAGAATTCCTCTCATTTCCCTTCCTCACTGTGAACCTAGTCTCCACAAAAATTTCCTATATTCGTTCAATCAGCCTTCATCTACTCCCTTCTCTTTTATAGCTTGTTACAGTGCCATTCTTTTTATTGAATCAAAAGCTGCTTTAAAGTCCCCGACGCTTTCCCTCCGTTTTTATTTCCATGTTATTTGTCATCCTGCGTTCGTTGCATTGTATAACTGCCTAATATTACCAGAAACATGTCTCCCCTTCTTCCTGAATTTCTCCTACCCTATTCTTTCACCTCCCACCCTCAGTTTTGCTCTGATGTCATTCACAAACTTCTCCACCTCTTCCACTGCCGTTTATTTTTTATTTTTTCTATCCACATTCTTTGGCTTCCTCGCTAACTTATTAATTATCGCTTATTCATTCTTTGCTCAGCCCTTGCTTCTAATTTGCTTACTCTCTCTTTCTTATATTACTCTTATATACCTTTCCCTACTTTCCTCCTGTTCTCTCTGTCAATTCTCTATACTTTCCAGCTTTTTCTACACTTTCTCTCTTTCTCCTTTCTGAAATTCCACTCTTTCTCTTACTCTTGGTCTCATCCCTCCTCTATAAATCTTTTCAACATTTTAACGAGCAAGTTCCCCACCCCCCACCCCTCTATCTTTCCAGCGTTTTTCCTTTTATCTTACTTTTAATACCCATCACTTTTAATAAACATCATCATGTTCCTCTCCCTTTTTCATTTATGCTCTTCCGATTGTTCCTCTCCACTATATTAGTTTTTGTTTAAGATCTGTTTTGGTATGAAAAGAGAAGAACATGAAAATGGGAAGAATTTTTGGTAATCATTAAACCTTTGAGCCTGAAGAAACATGTTTTTCATTGATGGTAGAGTATTTTAATTTTAATCACCTCGTGTGGAACGTGATTTGTAGTTGGAACCTTATCCACTTCCATAATGACACCTAGGCCTTTTATAACTTTTCCGAATATAACGTTTTTATCGTCCAAGTGGCGACAGGACAGTACAGTGATAACAAATTGTGAACTGTTTGAGTGAGGTCGCCCTTCATTTACCATGCTTACCAGACCCGGAACAATATGAGGAATCCTAAGGCTTTCATCTTCAAAATGGGGACCATAAATGCTTTCCCCACCAGTACCATCGTAATTTATTATGTCCCCGCCTTGGATCATGCATTGTGATACAACTAGAATAAAAAAATTTCGCAATTAATTTATTGCAAGATTTTTAAGGTTTAGCTGAAGTTTGAATAAATGCATTAGAAAATATTGTACTTTTATGAAAAATAGATCCTTTGTAACAGAGTTTCCTTCCGTTTATTCCGATTCCTTTCTCTCCTGTACATAGTGCTCGAAAATTTTCAACTGTACGTGGTGCTAAATTCTTGAAAAGTTCTATTACGACACGCCCAACTGAAAACAATCAATATTGAATAAGTGTTATTCTGTTTTTGTTAAACTATAAAATTGGAAAATCTTCAAAAATATACATGACGGTCTGGACAGTTGGATTTAATGTGTTTTCTACTGAGTTTTAAATGCTTTTGTTTTACTATTTGTGTACGAATAAGTGATAATATTCGTGATGAATAAAGTTCACTTGAATTCCGCCAGTGTTATTTGATTTCAAGGGATATAATTCTTCGAGAGATGGGAGCTGGAACTAAAGTAAACCTAAAAAAATCACTTTTGAAAAGATAAAACAAAATACATTTCTAGAGTCATACAGCTTATAGCTGAATATTGGAAAATAGGGATTTTTTCCCCATCGCCGAAATTCCTTAATTTTCTGAAACATTCTCTGCTTGTCCTAGAAAGCTTTCTTTCTCCTGGAAAAAGAAGTTGGGAGAAGATAAACATGGAAAATCACTTTTAGAAAAAAAAGTATTGTATGTGCCTGTAGTAGGGTTACCAGACGTCCTGGTTTCCAGGACATGTCCTGTTGTAGCCTAATGTGTCCTGGCGTCCTGTTTTGACAAGTAAAATGTCCTGGTTTTATCGGGACCAATGTTTTTGGCAGAACATATTTTGTTCTTCTATCATGATAATTTTTTTTCTCGTCGCACACATAATTGTCGCCTATACTTAGGAAATAATTAGTTGTAACCTTTCCTAAATGTGTTTAAACGATAAGAGATAGAAAGTAAAGTGACATTTTTTTCTTCAGGGTTTACATGAAAATGGCTGAGTGGCTTGGTTTTCGGCCGATCCATCTGATAACCCTAGCCTGTAAGTGTTTCTTGACACAAAAAAATATACAAATGAATAATCTCTACTTTATGAGAGCATAATAAAAGTAAATTAATTAATAATTTCTATCATAATCATCATAAGATTATAAACTAACATTAGTATAATGCAGTTCACGTTTTATAGGTTGGAACGCGGAAAGACAACATTTTTTCAATCAAGAACAGTTTTTTACTATAGATAAAGCTTTTTTAACAATCGTAACATAGAGCTTGTTTACCGTTAATAATTAAATTATTACTATAAACAAAAGAATTGTGCATTTCCTGAAAACAATCACGTCTAACCTCTCCTTACCTTTTTCTTCGCCAATCGCGATGTCCAAGAAGACAAGTGGGTTTTTATCTGAGTGCAAACAGTCAATATTTTCTTCTAGTGCTCGCTTCATACCGTTTTAAAGATAATACTCAGTTGCAAGAATTAAATTTAACTTTGTCATTTGTCCTTTCAGGTTGTTTTGACTGAAAACAAACACTCACGTATACGTATCGACATTTCGATAATAAGGAGTCATCCACAAAATAGAAAATACATTAAACGCCGGGGGGAGGGGGGAGCTGTCAAAATACAATTCTCCATGTTAACAATGATGGAAAAAGCATCACACAGGGGGATGGGGGAGTGTCAGAAACTCTTGGTAAACGGATCACGTATCAGTATGAATTTTGTGGATGACCCTTAATCATATAATAAATTAAAAACAAATTACCATATCTTTCGGGTCCAAAATGTTTCTTTGTCAAGAAAAATTTAAAGAACTTGACTACAAAATTTAAATACAAATTGAAATTTATTTTGCAAACGACAAAAAAACTGAGAAAACTTGGAAAAAAGTTTCAGGTCCCACCGAGATTTGAACTCGGATCGCTGGATTCAGAGTCCAGAGTGCTAACCATTACACCATGGGACCGAACGAAATTTTAGGTTTTCATACACATACAAGAATTTCCCGTAAAACATATTTATTGTACGTATAAATATACATACTAGAGAACTAGAGTGACTAGAGTTCTTGATAAAAGAGAATTCCCATGAAAAAAAACATGGGTTACTAAAAATTATCGTGTTTTTACTATTATCGTACAAGCATGATCGTTTATCGTTTCGACTGTCACTGATTGTCCGTATTTTTATAAGCTCTGAACACTACTCGACCGGGACAAATACGTACGGACAGTCCGTCCGTAATTTTATGTACCTTTTGGCCAAGGTTGGTTCTATTGGTTCTAAACGTAAGGAGCTGGGAAAAGGGTGGGGTTGTTGAAATGGGGTTAGGGGCGTAGCTCATTTACGGACGTATAGACACCTCCTTATAATTACCTTATAAAAATTATAAGATTTATAATGTCTCTTCCCTTTGAGAGTGTGTGCACGCGTGACCCCCTCTACTGCACTGCGGCCACCACGAAACCGGAATTATGATATTTTGATAGGGCGCGAAAAAGTTTCTTCTTGCGTACAAAAATTTCAAAGCACGTCCTGGGAAAACAATATTATTATAAACTACGCAATAATTTATAACGTTTCCAAAATAAGGGTATCTTCTCTACAGGGCTGACTCTCTAAATCTGAAATAGTGAATTTCACGATTTCATAGTGAAATCTTACTATTTCAATTTAAAAAATGTGTCACTATGAAATAGTGAAATTCACTATTTCAATTAATGGTTTTACGGTTTCACTAATTCAATTAGAAGATTTCACCATTTCACTAATGCTGAAAGTGGTTACTACTAATTTAAATAGTGGATTTCACTAATTCGATTAGTTTCTGCACTTTAGACATTTATTATTTTGAAAAATTATTTAAAAATAAATAAATTTATGACACGCGCTACTACCAAGTATTATAGTTATATCATTAACTTATAAGTATATTTCAGATTTGCCTGATCAAAAATAAGGAACTGGGGTTATACTTTTCCTTCATTTCAGTTTCACTATTTGAATTACTCATTTTTGACTAATTGAGTGCTAGTGAAAATTGCACAATGACAATAGTGAATTTCACAAATTGAAATGGTGCAAGAAAACGATTTCACTATTTCAATAGTAAAATAGCTTTCAC
>WSXT02000015.1:1047234-1073587 GCA_011762715.2 Neuroterus valhalla
GCAACTCTTTATGTATCAAAATCTCGAATGAACATAAATATCGAATGAATCATATATTTGATATAAGATTCGCTCTTTTTTGGTTGAAAATCTTGTTTTTTCTTTATAAATTACTGAATTCGAATAAATTTTTTCACTTCAAATTACAAACTTTGTTCGAAAATATTGTATTTTGTTGTTAATTATCTCATTCTCCTCCCCTTTCCCAAGTTTCTTCAACTGTTCTTGAAAGGTTTGTTTGATTTAGCTGAAATTTACCTTTTTGGATAGAAAATTAAACTGAATGGTTAAAAATAGAACTACATTATTATTGATTATATTGTTGAGTGAATCATATATTTAATATGAGATTCGTTCTCTTTTGGTTGGAAATCTTGTTTTTTCTTTCAAATAAATTACTGAATTTAAATTGATTGTTTTCACAGTAATTACCAGATTCGTTCGAAAATAATGTATTTTGTTGTTAATCATCTTATCCTTCTGCCCTTTCCCTAACTTTCTTGAACTATTTTTGAAAGGTTTCTTTGGGCTGAAATTTAATTTTTTAGATGAAAAATTGAACTGAATGGTTGGAAATTGAACTACTTCGTTATTGATTTTAATGCCGGATGAATCATACATTTATTATGAGATTTGTCCTTTTTTGTTCAAAAATGGTGTTTTCTGTTAATAAATTACTGAATTTGAATTGATTGTTTTAATTGTAAATCACAAAATTGTTCGAAAATTATGTATTTTGTTGTTAATCATCTTATTCTTCTTCTTCCCTTTTCACAACTTTCTTTAACTATTGTTGAAAGGCTTTTTTTGGCTGAAATTCAACTTTTTGGACAGAAAATTTAACTGAATGTTTAAAAATTGAACTACTTTGTTATTGATTTTATTTTCGAATGAATCATATATTTAGCATAAAATTTGTTGTTTTTCGGTTGAAAATCTTAATTTTATAAAATAAATTACTGAATTTAAATTGATTATTTTCACGGTAAATCACAGAATTTGTTCGAAAATAATGTATTTTGTTGTTAATTATCTTATTCTTCTCCTTTTTCCCAACATTCTTTACTATTTTTGAAAGGTTTGTTTGTTCTGGCTGAAGTTTAATTTTTTGGATAAAAAATTGAACTGAATGGTTGAAAATTGAACTACTTTGTTATTGATTTTATTGTCGAATGATTCATATATTTTATATAAGATTCGTTCTTTTTTTGTTGAAAATCTTGTTTTTTCTTTTTAAATCACTGAATTTAAATTGATTCTTTTCACGGTAAATAAGAAAATTTTTTGAAAATGATTTATTTTGGTGTTAATTATCTTATTCTTCTTCTTCGCTTTTCCCAACCTTCTTTAACTATTTTTGGAAGCCTTTTTTCTGGCTGAAATTTAACTTTTTGAATAAAAAATTCAACTGAATTGTTAAAAATTGAACTACTTTGTTATTGATTTTTTTTTAATGAATCATATATTAATATAAGAATCGTTCTTTTTTTTTGTTGGAAATCTTTTTTTTTTTTTTTAATAAATTACTGAATTTGAATTGATTGTTCTCGAGTAAATTACAAAATTTGTTCGAAAATAATGTATTATGTTCTTAATTATCTTATCCTTCTCCCCTTCCCCTAACTTTCTTGAACTAATTTTGAAAAGTTTGTTTGTTTGGCTGAAATTCAAATTTTTTGATGAAAAATTGAACTGAGTGGTTGAAAATTCAACTACTTTGTTATTGATTCTATTGTCGAATGAATAATATATTTAATATAAAATTCGTTCTTTTTTGCCCGAAAATCTGTTTTTTTTCATTACTAAATTTAAATTGATTGTTTTGACGGTAAATTACAAAATTGTCCGAAAATTATATATTTTGTTGTTAATTACACCGGCACACAAAAAAAAAGTTTTCTGTACACCGGACGCGACCTATCTACGGGCATGTTTTTCTACCCGCTGATTTCGAATTTCAAGTCAGTTAAGGCCGCACACCCTCCAATTTAGAGTAAATTGCAAAAAACCGTAAGAAATAGGGAAAACTGGATGTTTTAGGAATAAAAATAATTTGTGGATCTAGGGCAAGCATAATTTTTATGTATTTTGAACAGTTGAATACTAATTTCAAGTGTACTTAGATCACGAGCGGTTTTGAATCTTAAGGAAATCGCAAAAAACCCATGAAAAATGCAACCATCGTAAAAAATTGGGATGTATTTTGTTGTTTTGTTGTTATCTTATTCTCCTCATCTTTCCCCAGCTTTCTTTAACTTTTTTTTGAAGGTTTAATGGCTTTAAGCAGAAAAACACTTGTTACATATCAATTTTTTCTTTCTAATCCCCCCCCACTCCTCTCCCTCTCTCTCTCTCTCTCTCTCTTTTTTTCTAATACCTAGATGGCTAGATGGGGAACCATGGAGTAGCTTTAAGCCTTAATTATTAATAAAGTTCATATTTTCACAATGCTCTCTATATATCATCTCTAGATGAAATAAAAAATATTATTTATTCCTTCATGTTACTTATGTTGGAGCTACTTTCTAGCAATATTTTAGGAAACTACTTCTCGTTTTTTTTTATTGCTGCATCCAGAGACATTAAAATCTTGAAGTACTTTCGAAACTAAAAACCCAGATGTACGTGCTTTCAAAAAAATGTCTCAAACCTGATCTTTGTTTTCGTGAGATTTCATCAAGTTGAGATTATAGTAATGCATAAAGAATTCTTTCGAGTTGCGGTACAGGAAGAAAGTTCTTGCTTTCCCCAGAAGTCAGGCGTGATCTTGACCACGAGTAAACTAGAGCGTATAAATGAAAGTGATGCACTCACGTATTTTCTTCAAGAAAAAATAAATAAATAAATCCTTCACACTGATTACTACTCATACATTGAATTCATTCCTCGTCATTCATTGAACGAACTAATTTCTAATTATTCGTATTTTACAGATCCAGATATACTCAGCAGTATAGCCTCTCTGTGAGTGAAGTTCAAAAGAAGCTCTCCAATACTGAAGTTCAGAAAAGGACGGGAAATCTTTCAGCATGCATTTTTAATTTTCTATGAAGTTTATAATTTTATGAAATAAATTTTCTTCTCTTCTATGTATTATTTTTAAGTTTGATGTTCTCTTCTATTCTTTTTTTTCTTCGCGGATTGTTTTTAAACTTCTCTACTTACTTTGATTTCGAATCTTAATTGTTATTTTATTTTTCAGGGAAGAGTCTGAAATGAGAGAGAGCGACTTCAAAGAAGAAGAAGAAGCCTTTATCGCAAAACCCAAATTGGATAGGACGCCACCGCATACTGCAAAGTTGACAAGCCTCAGATGAGGAATTTTCAAAAACATTAAAATTCACAAACTTCCTGTTTTTGCAAATATTCAAAAATCCAATTCCATACTATTCCTTTCATATGTAAATAAAAAAAGTCAGTGAATTTGTCATATTATCGACATTTTCGTTTTATTATGAAAATAGTTTAACAATTACGACTTAATTTAACCATTTAAATAAATAAATAAAAGCGATTTACAATATCTAAGATGCAGTCATGTATGCCGGGTAAGAACTTCCTCCTCCGTGACTTCCACTTACAAATCGATTGGAAAAACTGGGATTCGATCCTCCAGCAAAACTGGGAACGTAGGAATAACTGGCACCTTGGTTTCCTAAACTGGTTCCTCTTGTCGTTTTGAAACTTCCTCCAATTGAAGGTGCACTTGAGAACATGTGTCCTCCAGGATAAGAACTGCTGCTGGAATGTGGACTGCCTGAAGAACTGTCTTTGATGATTATTATTTTTCCTGAACCGCCACTTCCGCCAAATCCTCCTGATAAAAATGCCGAACCATGTCCTTTTGAAGACATAGAGGGATTTGAAGAATAAGAAGCAAAGTTTGGACTTCCCCCGCTGATTATATATCTGGTACCTTCGCTTCCAGGAGCACCACTTCCGCTAAAGTGGGCTGGACTCGGTCCTGGAATCATTGTAATAATTAGAAAGGTATAATATATTTTAGATCAGAGGTGTCCAACGTGTGAGCAACGGTGTAAATAACTGTCACTCGTCAATCCCTTCTCTTACCATATTGAATGCGTTCATGCGGTCAGCGCGATGTGAAAAGGGGAACGAGAAGAGAATTCTCGAAGAAGCGCTCGGTGAAGGGGAAGAAAGGAGAAGCGAAAAGGAGAAGTCAGCCTTGCGTTGGACACCCCTGTTTTAGATTATTGTTCATTTGCGAAAATTTTATGTATAATTTCGAGTTTTTCAGATAATAGTTTAAAAATTCAAATTTATGTGTTTTACAATTACAGCCAGAAAATTTAGAACTAGAAAAGGGATTTCTGGAATTCGTTAACTTTTTGTTTTATTTCAATTTCTTTTTAAATCTAGAAATTGAATCAGTTGAGCTCCTCAACTTCCTCAAAACTTCTTTAAATTTCCCTAACTTCAATTCGTTTCCTATATTGTGATTTTGAAGTGTGGATTTAAATGTATCTTTTTCCGAAGTTATAAGTTTGAAATGTTGATAAGTTCATCAACATTCTAACTCATTGCCTCCTGAAAAATGATTCAATAGCTAAAAAGAGTTGTGGAAAGTACAATTTTCTGTTTAAAATCCTGTTGGAATTATTACGTATTATAATATCATTCTTTATCGTAAATATCAGGTTCTTTTTACAATGAAAAGTAGTTGAAAATGCTAACGATCCCTGAAGAGTCTAAATCTCAGTGAAATCGACAAACAGGGATCTTTCAAAATTTAATATAAATCTAATGTTTAGGTTGCAGAAGATGCTATATGAAATCATAAATTCAAATTTTCCCTTGAAGTATTCTATTTATCTCTCGGAAAAAATGGTGAAAATTTTGTATAAGTCACTATTTCTTCGAAACTTGATATTTAAATGAACAGAATTGGTATTACAAAGAAAATAAGGGAGATTATTGGACGCTTTCAAGTTTGTGAAAAAATAAAAAACATTACAATATCAAAATTTTTGAGTGCTTCAAATTTCATTTCGGATTTTTATTCCCCAGCAAAAACTTAGATGTTCGATTTCCCGAATTCCAATGGAGAATATCCTCCTTCAAATGGATGATAAATTTTGGAAACTGTTAAAAATAAATCTTCAAAAATTATTTCAGGAATCTAACAGATTTTGATTCGCGAACCTGAATATATAGGCCAATTTGAGCGTGCCTAGGGCGCGTCTCTTTAGGTTCTCGCGCTCGTTGGTAATCTCACCTTGCGCTCTGCGCTCGGTTATGAGTTTACCTCGCGCTACGCGCTCGACCTTTGTACCTCCCTACAGTTGTATAAAAAGCTTGTAAAACTCAAAAGCGAAATGTCGACTACTTTAATTTGATGAGTGTGAATTTTTTTTGTTAAAGCTTCTCCCGCTTTGAAGAATACTTTAAGGAAGTTTGTCCAAAACGATTGAAACAAAAACTACGCGTCCAATGGAAAAAATTATAACAAATTTACAGATATTTTCCGGTCGAACAATTCTGTGTTAGCCTTAGTCATTTTTTCAAGAATTTTATTAATTCATTTTTATAGTTGTTTTTCCTGATTAAAATGAAAACTTCATATCCTGTTAAAGAAGTTGATAACACATTAAAAGATATTTCCCTGATAAAGAACTTGCGTCTATTTGATTTTTCCTAAGCTTGTGTCAATTGTACAAAAGTTCATTTTTTTCATTTTTTATATGCTTTTCTATAAATGAAGCAAAAACTACTTGTCCTATCAAAAAGTTAATTTTATCAAATTTGTAGATGTTTCTTTGGTGCACAATTTTATTTCACTTTTATTTTCCCGTACCTTACATAGTTTGACCAAAGAATGAATCTTTATATTTTTTATCATTTTTTGTGCGACCAAAATTTGAATTTTCAATTTTTTGAGAAAACTCGAAAAGTTGGAAGATCATCCTGGGAGGCTTCCAAAGAGAAACATTTTTTTCTCCAAACTTTTTTCATATCTTGCGTTGTTTGGCTAAAAACTCTCATTTTCGTTTAGATTTTTGAATTTTGAAAATGCCACAACCCTGACAATTTTGTTTTTATAAAAAAAAATCATACGGATACATTTTTTCACTTTTTACTTACTACAAGTAACCGTACTTACAATTTTTGAGTCTGAGAAAAAAAGGCCAAAGAAATTTTCAAAATGCACCCCCTCTTTTATTTTTGGTCCAAAATAGCTGGTTAACGAGCTTGGCTTGTCTTTTAGGCCTCTCAAAATGGGGGCCAAAGCACGATCAAATATGATCATTCTTTCGAATGTTATGGAGTTCACAGATTATTATTTTTATTATTTTTTGTGCGATCAAAATTGGAATTTTCGATTTTTTGAGAAAATTCAAAAAGTTCTATTCATGATCTTGTAGGGCTCTCAAGAAGAAACATTTTTTCTTTTTGACTTTCTTTTTGATCTTGCGTTATTTGGCTAAAAATTCTCATTTTCTTTTATGTTTTTGAATTTTAAAAATACCATTACTCTGTAAATTTTGTTTTTATCGAAAAAAATGATCAGGATTCATTGTTTCACTTTTTATGTGCTACAAGAAATTGTTCTTAGGATTTTTGAGTCTTGGAAAAAAAAGTCCAAAAAAATTTCCAAAATGTTCCCCCTACTCGATTTTTCACACAAAATAGCTGGTTAACAAACTCGTCCTTTTTTCCCGGTTTCAAAAAAGTGTGCCAAAGCACAATCCAGTATGATCGTTCTTTCGAAAGTTATCGAGTATACAGATTACAGACTACAGACAGTCAGATATTTTCGTATAAATCGTTTTTTCTGACTCAGGGGGTCTCAAAACGTGAAGATTTCATTAAATCCGCGAATGTGCACAAAACCAATACCTTCTCATTCAAAATGAGAATGTAAAAATTGCAATTGAAGATTCCTGAAGGCTTCGAATTCGTATTTGAATTTTGATTAGAAATTGATAATTTGTTCCCTAAATTTGAAATCTGAAAATTAAGATAAATCTAGTTATGTGCAAAAATGGCTCAAACCCGAAAACTCAAAACCTAAATCTCTCCGAAACTTGCATGAATTTGTTAAATTATTGTCTAGTTCTATTTATATTCTTGTTACGGCATTTATTTATAATTGCTGCTATAAATTGCTTCCAAACTAACCGAAAATTACCGCAGATTTTTGGTAATCTTTTAATTGAACCTGAGGGACCTGTTCGAATTTTCGGTTTTTCGGGGTCCTGTTGTATGCCCTGGAACCGCTTTTTTTTTAAATTTTGCACAGATCATAAAATTGAAAAGTAAAATAGGAAATTGATCCCAAGATACTATAGCTGTCTGGAAAACTTAAAGGATTTGAAGTAAAAAGTCTTGAGGGTCCAAAATTCTCCACAAATGAGAATGAAAAATCTAAAGGTTCTTTCAAATTTCAATACTCTTTTCAAGTAATCAATACAAATGATATTAAATCTTCTTCTGCATAATTAATTCATATTATTCTAATTATTACAGTCAATCGGTCCAAAAAGGCCGTTTTTGGAAAAAAATACCATGAAACTTTTTTTTTTGCGGAAATCGCTAGAGGAGCATTCAGAAAGCTCAACCTGAAAAACGCGAGATCGTCAGGTGCGGGTTTTTGAGAAAACTCAAAAAGTTTTTGGATTTGATATGTCTCGGAAATGGTAGGTTTTTGGGAAAATTTGTAAGGACAAAAAATGTTGGGGGCAATGTTTTCTACAACTTTTTTTATTGGGTCGACATGCTTAAATCACGTTCAATACTAAAGTCAGCATAATTTTGGAAAAAAATTAATAATAATAAATATCAATTCATTGTACCAATTTATCATAATTAGGGATAATTTGAAGGTCCTACTTACAAGAAATTATTTATTCAGTCTGTAGTAATGATTTATTATGTACCCACACTGACGTCGCCCTCTTCGAAAACAATAGGGAATTTAGGGTGACAGGTTTGTCACGCTATAACTCGTGAACGGTAAGTCGGACAAGGAAATTTTTTGTATGAATTTTGTAAGTTTTTTGAGACGGACAAATTTCTTATTGACAGTTTTGCGACGAACATTTTTTTTCTGGGCCAAAAAGCGAGAAAGCGCTTCTTCCGCACTTTAGCGCCATCTAGTAATTGCACTTTTCATCGCAGCATGTCGACTCGATAAAAAAAGTTGTAGAGAACATTGCCCCCAACATTTTTTGTCCTTTAAATTTTCCCAAAAACCTACCATTTCTGAGAAATATCAAATCCGAAAACTTTTTTTTGAATGCTTTTGAATGCTCTTCTAGTGATTTCCGCAAGAAAATATTTCATGTTATTTTTTCCAAGAAATTTGACAGAATGACTGTACTAAATCTTGTGACATTTTCAAATCTTCGGTAGAAAAAAAACTTTTGAAACTTTAAGAAATCATCCATTTTTATTGTAATTTGTTCAGTTTTAGAAATCTGTGCAAGCAAATGAAAACAAGAAATCAGGAATTTTGCAATTTTGCAAATTGAAGTTTCAATGATATTCAAATAAAAATAACTCTTTACTTTATTGTAATTAAGATCCCAAAGTCAGAAAACAAATTACAAACACTGTCAACCGTTCCACAGTGGTTCAAAATCCCAAATTTCCGGTCAAAACCTCGAAAATCGGCAGTTTCCGATCGAGATGAAATTCACAGTGAAATGTAAGTGCCGAAAAAAGGCAGTTGCAAGTTGACCAGTATTTCCTGACCTCTAGGATTTTAATCGCTAAGGTATGTAGGACTTTTCTGTGCTGATTTGAAGTGAAAATAATAATGCATGCGTCTGTAAGAGATGTCGGAATGCTCGCGCTCCTTTTTCTATCTCCCGCAGTGAAAATTCCGGAATTCAATAGAGGATTAGTTTTCCAGACCGCATCAGGCCGCTTCGCTTCTTATTGTGTTTAACACGGGAAGGTGTCCCCGATAAAGTGGCGTTGAGATTTTCTGCCCTAACTTGCCTGTCTTCTTTTGGAAACGATTTCTTTGAGGCGTGCGGCGCATCATTTCGCGTGCCTGGCGCAACGCATAGCGAGGGGCTCGTCGCATGGGCGATACGGGGGAAAGGAGGGAGCTTTCAAACTTTTTTTGCACGAAGAAATTTCTTAGAATACTAATCCCTGTCGCGGAATGTTTTTACCAAATCTTTTCTTATTTTTCAGTCTATTAATGTAAGTGTTCATCAATTTATAATCATTAACGGGAATTATTATAAAATTATTTATTTACTTGTAATTGACTCGTAATTGATCATAAATTACCTGTAAAATTAGTATAAATTACCCAAAATTTGGAATAAGGCTCGATTTTTTTATGCAAGTCGGCCGCCATTTTGTGTCCGCCATTTCGAGTTTTGAAAAAAATATCATTTTCGAATTCAGCGACCCCGAAAACTTCCAGATATGTACCTTTCAAAACGATTATTACATGTTTAGGGGTTTTGACCGGAAATTTGGGATTTTGAATTACTGTGCGTTCGGGAGAATACGAGCGCTTTTGAGAAGAATCAGGTCGCAGACGGTATGGGATTTTTGAGATTAAAAAAATTACTTATTGATAGTCGCGTATTCGGGGCGATTAGGGAAAGTGGGATTTGTCAGAGGTTTCATTTATGTCAATCTCATGTGAAAGATGGGGATTTAGACATCGTAAAAACCTTTTCAGATACCAAAATCATGATTACAAAACAAAAATAATAATTTTTGTTAATAATTAAACAGAAAACCTACCAGTCTCCCTTTGTCCTCCAGGATACGCAGAGGAATGACCCTTAATTCCTGCGACTGAATACGATCCTTTAATAGTACCGGGTAAGAAATTGAATCCAGAACCCATACTATACCCTCCATGAGGAGCTCCACCTACAGAGTTGTAACTTTCTCGTTTGTAACTTCCAGTAGAGTAGGCATGTGGTGAAGAGTAACTGGGCGTGTATTCTACCTCGTTTCCAGAGTATCCATCCGAGGATGGACTCTCGAAAACTGGATATTTGCTGCTGACTGATGTTACTTGTCCTCTGTGTTTGCCACTTCCAGCATATTCCCTGGTTACAGATCCAGGATTGTACCCTCTGAATCCAGAAACATCTAAGGCTTTAAATCCACTTCCCGTGTAGACACCACGATTTGAACTTGTATCAGGATAATTAGGACTTGAGACGAATCCAGAGGCTGGTGAGGATCCTTGGTTTGCTGTTACAAAACCTCGAACATTTGTGGCTTCCTGGCTTCCAGGATAATTTTCAAGACTAGATCCTCTGTAACTTGATCCAACAGTATATTGTTGAAGTCCTGATCCTGTGTAATCGTTTGAAGAACCTTCGAAATCAGTTCTCCCGGAAAATTCTGATTGGGAGTTACTAGTTCTAGGATAATCTGATTGACTGGAGAGACTCGATGAGGTGTGATCCGAATTTGGCAAGTAGGTCCTGTCTCTATGAAGACATGGAAAATTATTAGAAAGAAGAAGAGAATTTATTACGATTTATTTTCTTGCGATTGGAATAGAGATTACAATGTTCAGAAAACTATTTGGTTGACCCAACTAAATTTCTTCACCAGGCAGGTGGCACTCCTATTGGCAAAGAAAACACCCACCGCGGGCGAAGAGGCACTGCTGTACCAAAACAAAAATGGCTGCCTATGGGTCACTGTCATGGACTGCACTTGCAAAGCTGGCACGAGCCATAGATTTTATTTAATGATCATGATAATAATTCTATTTAATAATCTCATAATAACTGTATAAAAACAAACCAGGAAATACACAACCATCAACGCTGGAATGCAGAGACCAAACTAGTATGTGTTGATCAGTATCTTGTGTCGTTTTAACCATTCGGAACGTTTATCAACAAATGCTTTCTCCAACAAGATATTTCACTATAACAGTACCACTAACAAATTTTGGTACTTTATGGAAACTCAAATTAGTGTTGATATATTTTTTTTGGGAGTCACAATTGACAGAACAGCACATCACACTGCCTTTGCGAGTATCGTTTCCCTTTCTATGGTTCCAGGAGAACTCCATTTTTAAGATTTTATATTAACTTAATAAACTTCTCATGTACTTCTAATAACTGATTAATCTGACAAAAAATTAATTATTATCACGTTATTTGAGTGCAACACGCATGTAAACAATGTCACGTGTATCCCATAGGCAGCCATGTTGGTTAGTTCGCAAGATGGCCATCAGGTCTCGCATTGCAACTTTAAATTCCCAATAAAGGCCTGTAGATTGAATGTGACGTAAGATTTTCCGGAGCCGCGTGGCGTCGCTGGCTGTACTTTTAGGCCAATAATATTATTCTATAGCATAGGGAAAATTCAAATTTGATTCATTTCAATTATTGAAACACGTTTTTCTGAATATATTTATCTTGGGACAATATTTCGTAATTATTTTAAATATCCAATAAATTAAAGGGTTCTAGGAAAAATGGAAGAAACAGTTATTTTTATGGCTATATACGAATACGCTTCTCACAGGATACATATAATAAATAAACAAAAATATTAAATTTGGAGACTTGATATATGTAAATATCGTAAACTATGGAAATTGTAGATTTCAATTAAATTTCTTATATTTATAACATTTATATTTATCATTAAAATTAGACCTTACTTCAACTAAATTGAGAAAAATATATTTCTGTTTAAATTTAGGCAGTGATTTGTTACCAAAATATGTTGAATACTTCCAACGATTTATGGTATAAAGAATAGGTTTTATACAATAAATAAAAATTATAAAGTTGGAGGAATAAAAACTGCATTTGTGAACAATATTCAAATAGTAATGAATAGAACATCATTGAGAGATCATAATTGTTTATGTATTTTAATCATGAATTTTCAACTAAAATGATAACTATTTAACGGGAGAACTTTAATTCTCAACAATGAAGGTGAATATTCAAACAAGAAGAAAATTTTCAAGGAGAAAGTTTACTTTTCAACCAAAAAATACAATGTTTCAACATAATAGTTGAATTTTGAACTAAAAAAATAATTACTTTTACTCAACAATAGAACAGTAACATTTTTAGTTCAAAAAAATATTTCAAACCAAACATAAGAGTTAAAAAAAAAAAAAATTTCGATTGAAAGAGTTGAGTTTTTCTAACAGATGAATTATTTTCACTAAAAGTAAGTCCAATTTTCTTAATTTAAAATCATGAAGAGAGGACTTTCAAATTGTGCCTAATTTCATAGTGGAAGAGCGATTTTTCAAGTTTCCTCTCTATAAATCCAAATTATAATTATTTTAAAAAGTTTATGTTCATGAACATTCCACATAAAAAATCCCCTGTTCCAAGTGAAATTATATTTTCTTACTGAAACTCCCTGCCCTAACGAATTTGCAAAAGGTTTTTCTTACACTGGAAAAAAAATAAAAATCCTTCTCTCATATAGGAAAGATATATTAAAATTTTTCTCAATTCAGACGAGAGAAACGTGGCATTTTTCTAATCAAATGATAAGAATAAAGTGGTAATTTCTCGTATTTTTACTGTAAAATTTTTAAGTGTCTAGGCAAATCAAGGAATCCCCAGTTTTCTAATAATTAAATTCCCGGTCATCTCTCGGTTTTTTAGGCCAACGAAATTTCCTGTAATTTTCCAGTTTTCTGGTCAAGTGATGACCTGGCTTCAGTTCAAGATTGGCCATTGATTTAAAAAAACTTCGAGAAATATAAAGTCTTGAAACATTAATATTGTCTATTGCTAAGCACAGAAAAATCTAATTATTCCGTTTATGTACTCAAAAAAATTAAAACTCAACATTTTTGACACTTTCCCCATGTATCTTATGAACAGTCGGCCTAAAAGTACAACCAGCGCCGCAACACGGCTACAGTCAACATTTCCGTCACTTTTAATTTTGACTGTCACCTGCCTGTTCTTTACCTATGTGAATCACAAACTTTTTATTGAATTGGTTGGATCAATCAAACGTTTTGTTGAATGAACAAAAATTTTTCTCATTCAACCAAATTTTCATGTTTAGTAAAGAAAATAGTTTTTTGGGGGGTTCAAAACAATTTTTATTCCACTCTAACCTCAAAATTTCAACTTTAACTTGATTTTTTTGGCTATCGTGGTATAAAAGTTTGTTAGATACGTGTGTCTACGTAATTTGCCTAAGGCTTATAAAAAAAGGTTCTAAAAAGTTTTAGACTCAAGAATCCTCAAATAAATGGATCACAATAGATGACTCGCCTTGAATATCCAGCAAGAGTAGCAGCGTTTTGACTATCCGAAGAGTGAGAATTTTCTAAATTCTCGTAAGTACTAGAAAGACTTTCCCCTTGATTTGCATCGGAATAAACCGAAGAAGGGAAGCCACTCGAAAGAGCACTGTTTATATTTCCAGGACTAGATCCACTTGAGATATAGTATTTGGATGAGCCTTTTGAATATTTGTCTTGATTTCCATTTCCAAAATCGTAGGATTTGAATCCACTGGAAGAGGGGGGATTGGCTGTGAGATAAAAAAAGGGAATCACATACATAACATAAAAACAAACTTTTCCAAAAGTCAAGTAGTCACAGAAAGAGAAAGTATTAAACAGCCAAGATGGAAATTGCTTGATTTCGAAAACTACTTTTCCTTTTGCCTTTCGGAATCGTAGAAGCTGCCTCTCATCCAGGATTACATTTCAATTATTTTACCACCGAATCTAGTTGTCAGAGTTAAATGTAGGATTGAGAATAAAATTTATCCAGCGATAAATCGCACTTAGAATATTAAATTATTAATTTCTTAAATTAACTGAAAACCATTGCCAATGAGCTTTCAATTATTGCATCTAATAATTGAAAATATTTTTCGATCTTCTAGTTCAGATGCTTCTTTCTAGAAATTTTTTTTTTCAATCCGGGGAAGTCTGAAGTAATCTCGATAATAGTTTATTTTAACAGTATAATTGAAGACTCAGAACTGGTTTAGAAGTATTTTTCCCATTTCCCTGAAGACAAGTAAATTAGAGAAAGTAATCCGAAATCTTGGCAGCGTAAGAAAATTTATTTTATAGTGCTAGAATTAATAGGTGCTGGTGTTTAATAATCTGCACAAGTAAGCATTTATGCCAATCGTAATTGCATGCATTTGCAAGAAAGTGTAACACTTCTCCAGTTTTCTGTCTTACTCTCACTCCTCTCCAAATGCACTTGGAATATGAAAACAAGTTCTATCTATTTTTCATCTCAAAACTATTCCAATATATTTCAACAGTTTCTTTCATATTATATTCATATTTTTATGTGTATGAATTTTCTTCTTTATACATTTTTGTAAATTGAGATCGTAGTTGAATAATTGAGTAAGAATGAGAGATAACATTTAAGAGATTACAAATTTCTTTAAGAAGCTAGAGATCCCATTTTGCATTGGAGCAATGTAGTTTTGTGTGACGATTAATCTAAAATTGGATTCTCTAATCAGAACCTACGAGTCTAGTTATTTTTGACAAATTAACTAATTTTTGTAGATCTTATGACTGGAGACTGATTTTTTTTAAATTTGCAATTACGCAGAAAGTACTTTCTTGGAGTAATTATACAAATTAGTTATTGGTTAAGAGGTTCAATAATTATAACTACAGTTATTAAATTGAAAAAAGCAATAAAAATAATTTTTATAACTTCTAAAAGTTACGTACTGTTAATGCTCGAATCTGCATTCACGACGATGAAAGTAGTGACAAGGATAATCTGAAATTTTCAAAAAAGAAAAAGGGGTGAATTTTAAATCAAACCTTTCGTACATAGATACAACATTTTTATACTCAATTTTCAGAAAACTAGTAAGTAAATATGATTTGAACGACCGGTATAGTTCAGTATATTTATTCAGATTCCTATATGTATTATTGCAATTTATTGAGTAAGAAAATTTCTTTTTGTCATCTTTAGGGTGCCATATAGAGAGCTTAAATCCAAGTTTTCGACCATCAACCCTTTGCAGGTTGCCGCCATCTTGTATTAAGGGGTGATTTCTTTTATCGAGAATAATAGTTGTAAAACTTTGAAGACAAAAGTTGTACTTCACACGATCCTCTTCAATTTTTGTCTAAAACTTTTTTTTGTAAGAGCAATTTTTTATTTACCGTAGCGTCTAAAAGTTGCACGCACCGTCACTCGGTAGTTGGTATAGTGCTGGATTGCGAGTGCTGGCTGTGCCGTACTAAATTATTCTGAGTTTCGTTGATGGAATGGAGCTCAACATTTTTTCTCTTTCTTTTTTATTCTTTTCAACTAAATATAATTTTTACTATTTTTTTGTGTGCATGATTCATATTGCAATTATCTTTCATTTGTTATTTTTGTTTAGAATTTTCCTTGTTTCTAAACTTAACTTTGATTATATTTTATTAACATTTCAATTATTTACTATTGTTCAACAGAATTTTATACGATTATTCATATGATTTCTCTTGATTGTTGGAAGAATAAAGGAAAAGTTTTAAAAATGGATAATGAGAAAATTTTTACAGGAATTTGATAACAAAATTGTATAGCTCAATAAATTTTTTAATTACTTTGATTATTATGAAAAGAATATCAATACTTTTCAAACTCGATAGTTGTCATATTGCGTGAGTTTACGAAAATTATTTTGTTCCTCATAATAATGTACCGGCGAATTTCGAAAGACAGGCATCTTATTTTACTATATTTATCTAAATTTTTTCCAAAAAATTGTGATAAAATTATATCTGAAATATATAAATAAAATATAATAATATGATAATAATATATAAAAATATAAATAAATTATTATTATTATGATTAAAATTATTTCAATATATATTATATTTATAAATATCTAAACATTGTTTTCAAATTAAGAATATAATAACACATTTTGATGGATTTGAAAATAATAGATACAGTTGCAATTAAACAAAACATTTATCTCAAGAAAACTTATAAAATAACTCACGCGATTTGGAAACTTCTGAGTAGAGAAATTTTGGGTTTTTTTTTCACTGTGAGGAACAAAACTTATAAAATTTATTGAGCTCTGTAAAATTTTTTTTTTCGAGAGTGAATATTTAATAATAAACTGAAACTAAAACTTCTATGGCCTAAATATTTTTGTGATAAAATGATACTCGTAGAATTTCGAGAAAATGAAGCATGAAAAAAACTGCCGAAATTGCATTTTGACTTCAAAAAATCTTAGTTCCCGAACAACAAATTTTTACTGGATGAGATTATTATTTCATATTGTTTATTTAACTTACTTGTTATTATAATTTTAGAAGTGAGTTAAATTAACAGCATTCAGTATAAATCTGTATTAGCCAAAATTCGTTTGTTGGAAACTACGATTTTTTGAATCAAAGCGCAATTTTCGTAGTTATTTTATTTCTTTCTTTTTTTAAGATTTTTAATTTGACTAAAAATTGTTGTATCATCGGAGTTTTGGTTCAGTCCATCAGCAAAGATAACCTTTGAAGCAAAAAATGTATGCCTCAATAAATTTTCAAATTTTTACATTTTACATTTTATTATATTTGTATTATTATCTTTATTTTTATTATATTATTATTATTATTATTTTATTATCATTTTCATTATTTTTTATTTACATTTTATATTTTATTTCTTTTACATTTTTTATTACCTTGAAAAAATCAAACATTTCCCGACTCAAAGTTTTCATTTCACCTGAGTTTTTTTATTTATTCACTTTTCTTTTTTATTTATGTTCAATGCCTATGTAATATTCTTATATTTTTAATGTTTAATTATATATTGAACTATACAAACAATATTTTAATACTATCAGCAGCATGTTTACAGTAGCGTGAAATTGTTGAGAAAATATAAAGATTTTTTGTAAATTTGTGAAACAAAAAAAAACTCAAACTGATCAAGAATCTTGAAATTTCATTACAGATTGTATATTCTTAAATTAAAGATTTTGAGGCTCGTAACATGAATCTCACAATTTTAGTAAATAAGTTTTGTTATCGAATTCCTGTAAAAATGTTCTCATTCTTTATTTTTGAGAATTTTTCATTCATTCTTCCAAACAAACAAGAGAAATTATATGAATAATCGTATAAAATTATGTTAAACAATAGTAAATAATAGTAATAACTACCGAGTGACGTTGCGCGCAACTTTAAGACGCTACGGTAAGTAAGCAATTGCTCTTACAAAAAAATGTTTGAAGCGAAAATTGTAGAAGATCGTGTGAAATACAACTTTTCTCTTGAAAGTTTTGCGATAGCACCGAAATCAAAAAAGATATTCGATCTAAAAAAATTGTCAACCCCCTTTTTTTATAATCAATTCCTAAGCAACCAATAAGCAAAATGCGAGAGAACATCAAATATACTAATTTGTAGAACTCACTTTTCTCGTGAAAAATGGTATCAACTGTTTTCTTGATAAAATAAAAAATATGACTGTTATGCGCGATACAAGAGAGCACCCCTTAATTTAAGATGGCGGACAACCTGGAAAGGGTTGATGGTCAAAAACTTAGATTTAAGCTTCCTATATGGTACCCTGAAGATGGCAAAAAAAATTGTCTTACCCAATCAATAGCCTTAATAAAATCTAAATATACTGGACTAGTAGAAGATTAATATTGAAGCTAAATGGTAGTCGAATTTTGAAGATTGTATTTTTTAGATGAATAGAATTCCACAAATCATTCACAAAAATAGGGAAACACTGTTCAAAACCTATTAGAAAATAAAAGAAGAATTTAGAAGTGATCTCAAAATTCAGAAAATTTCAGTCAAATAAGCTTTTCAATATTGCTAAATCAAGTTTTTGTGAAAATAATAATGATTCTCTTACTCACTCGCAACATAATTCCGAAAAAGTTTACTTGAAAATATAAGGAGCACTGATAATTTTAGATTCTTTCTTAATTAGAACTTTAACAAGAACTGACACCAAAAATAAGTGCTCTACTAGTTTTATACTCAGAGTAACCCCTCCTGAATCGCAAAGTGGGAAAAGCGATTCTGCAACAAGAACTCTGGTAGGACATTGGCTGAAACTTAACCATTCTGAGGAGAGAGAAAGAGTCAGCCTGATTTCGTTCATCACTTATGGGGAAAGCTGTTGGTCACTCGATTGCCTCCTGCCCACTGGAATTCAAGGATGGCATTCTATCCTTTTTTATTTTCAATGCAAATCATTTCTACTTACAATAATTCACTTCCATTGTTCATAGAGCCGGATTTTGGAATATGCCGCCCCTGGGCAAAAATTAAAAATGCCGCCTTTTTTTCGAACTGACCATAAAAGCGGAGCAATTTATTTAATATTTCATCACGGTGATGTATCATTGTCTGAATTTTCATCACTATTTTTTGTCATTTTTCTTTTTTTTCGATACCCTTAAAAACAAGGTCAATATCAGTTTCAGTTTCAATGCCACAGCCACTTTCTTCACTCGGATGCAAATAGAATTGAGTGCATGGGACTTGAAATAAGAATGATACCTAAATATTCCGTTAGTGTACTTTTCTAATTTATACTCAAGTCTTTTAGGAGCTTAAAACTGTTTTATCTTAATTTTCACCAAGAGCCTTCTTATCGTTAATTATTTGAGTAGACGGGAATAATTACAATTTGCATTCTGCATTAGATTTTCTGCTTTTGATTACAATTTCATAAATAATGGAACTGTTAAGTTGATCATACTTTTTATTTTTATGTTTCTTTTATTTGACTTTAATTTCAATAGTAAGACCTGAATAATTTATCTTGATTTCTTGTCTGAACTATTCATGAAGACTGAAAAATCTACTGAGGTGTGCCAATAAGAAAATTAATTGGCCATTTAATTGCAGTTTATGCACGAAAGGAATTTTAAAAGCAGACCTCAATGATTAATGAATATTGCTATTAAACCAATCAAAAAGTCAAGATGGATTTTCTCAATTGATAGATGGTTTTGAATATTTAATGTTTTGAAAATAAAATTAATCCTATACTAAAAATACACCCAATCTAGCCAAAATATCCAAATAAAAAAAAGAAGTAATTCATTCTGAATCTAAGGTCGTCCAATGATCAAATGTTTCAGTAATTCAATTATGCTCGGATCGTATTTGTAGTTTCGCCTTTGAAATTTCAATCTAATCGGAGCGATCGCACAGTCTTCACACTTTCGGAATAACAAAGTTTGAGATTCCTTTGCAAAAGAGTGAAATGTATAAATTATCGTGCGTACTTTGAATACAGATCAAATCTAGAAGAAAGCTTTTTTTTTTATTTTTAGAAAAGTGAGGAAGAAATCTTGTCATTTGCATTGCGTTGATTATTATTTTAAAACCGCCATTTTCACTTAAGTTTCTAGAGAAAGTATGTTTCTCTCATTGCATTAAAATGATAACGAATTGTGGGGCTTTGATAAAACTAGATTAAAACAAAAAGGAAACAAACAAAAAGACACTGGTCAAGTTTACAATCAATTTTAATTGTTCGCAATATAGAAAAACATAATTCGTACTGCTAACAAAAAAGATGTCTAGATAAAAATGTCGATAAAGTTTTACAATGAAAAAGGAGCGAGTAAAGAAAAGATGGTACATATTAATGAGGGATTTTACTATTAATTATCAGCTTAATGTTTAGTCGCTTATGTACTTACAGTGATTGAATCGGTAATGTAGTTATTTCTGTATAGACACAAACATTCTTACAAGCTACATAATTTTCAATTTTTTACTTTGGTTTTAAATTAAGGACTAGCGTGTTGAGCTTCACTCTGCCTCCATGCATACGTACTCTGGAAGTTCTCTGTCCAATTAACAAATTATTGATACCCAACAACGATTAAATACTAGTTTCAATACAAAATTGTTCTTTTTTCAAATCAATATTTGACGATATCAAAAAAACAAACTATTTTTTGATAGAGCGACTGGAGAATACGTTCGAAATTAAAACCAACACGACTGCTTAGGAAATGTCTAAGGTATGAGATCACTAGAAACAGATACAAAAATATACATTCGTTTCACAGCAAAAAACTTGATTCGCTGCAACAATTAAATACAGTCATGTACCTTATTGAAATAGTTTTGCAAATATTAACGCGTGAAAATCGTATAATACGTGCTCATTATCTTGCTTGCGTTTCAATTTTTGTAATTTTTATCTTGTTCGGTAGTGCAAAGACGACAGGCGAAGCACACAGAGTACCGACCATTTAGATTTGGAATTGGAATTTAGAATTAGAATGTAAAAATACTATGTATATGTACAATACTTAATGTGCGATTGATCTTTAATTATATTACATCGATCGAGGAGCTTTTTTAGAAAAGAGAATTTATTGTGATGATTGCTCGTTATTGGGTCTTTGGCAAACGAATACCTTACAATATATTTTTTTTCTCTATTCACATGCAAATTCGTGTTTTAGCAGTCACACACTTCGGAGATTACATCTTAAGTTTCTTGATTAACAAGAAATCATCACTTTCAGTGAGTATTGAAAAGTAAATAAAATTATAAACACCGAGTAAAGCTCTCGATTTTTTTACTCCCTCGCAGCTGATATAATTCGTAATGTATTTAATTTCATATCTATCTAGAAGGTATTTACAATATGTACAAAATACGACGATTAGTTAAATCTCATATCTTAATGATTGTGTAATTAGGATTGACTATGTCTTAGAATAATCAACGGAATTATGAATTATTATGTAAAATATGAAATATCGTGCGGTTAGATGGTATGTCCATCTCCAAGGTACCCTTGTGGACGAATATCGGCCCTTTTTTTTATCATGTTTAGCACTTTGATGAGCAAATACTTTGGAGATTACATAAAAATCTAATAATTTTTCAGGTAATATTTAAGTTTAGATGATTTTTGTTTTAATTACAAATATAAAACATGTATATGTAAATAGAATTCTTAATTATGCGCGAACATGTCCTCTAATTGAGCATACGTTTAATTTCAGTCTAAGCCGGTCTCCGCGGCTCCACACATAACAGCGGTTAACAATACATTTAAGCTTGTAAAGTTCTATTTTAACAAATCATCGCGACAATCAAACAACAATGGCGCACGCTACATAAACACGGCTTATCAAATTTTTTAATCACATCGAAGCACGTAACACACCTCGTCTACAATTTATTTTTTATACAATCCAATTCATTATTTTATGGTGTTCATTACTTCGAAAATGTTGATCACTTGAAACTATAAATGTTTCTATATTCTTATAATAACTTGTTGCGAATTGGCTGGCTGAGAAACTAATTTAGAATTCGAGAAACGTATTCGATTTTTAAATTCGCAAGAACATCAAGAAGTTTAAAAAAGTTTAAGCTTTTTTAAAAATATTTATTCGAAATTGAAAATCTTTCAGCATAAATTGATTGGTACGCGAAAATTTTCTTAAGTGAAAATTATGAGTGTGTTACTTGCTCGCACGTTTCTAGAGTAGGCCAAACAGAGATTATCATTATCCTTCGTTTCAAAAATATATGTCGACTACTTAGGCTTTCGACAAACGGAAACATATCTCGTTCAATAACGCGAATGATTTCTCAAATGTACACTATCCTAGACGTTTTACAGCACATTCTCATTATTATAGCCTACAGAAAGTGAGACCCTCATATGATCCATTTGAATTATGTAGTTTTCGAGTGTGAGAAGTTTATCGAAATATAATCAAAGTCGTATATACACGGATAAGGATCAACAAAGAGCAATGTAAAAATACATATAAATATTCAGTGGAGCAAATTCCTTCTTTTTTGCATTAGAATTCCCAAATTTTATCAGCACATGGCTTTGCCAGTGGCGAGCCTGTCAACTAAAGTCATAACAAATAAACTTACGCGCTATTGTCTTTTCAGGGATGTCGTAGCGACAATCACTTTCGTGTCTTTTCGATCAAAGTCGAAAGAGGATAATTTGATTTTTGTGGAATTCAGTGCTAGAATATAAAGTTAAATTCAGAGCTTTGCTCTATCACTGGAAATTATTGTGAAAGTTGAATTGATACACATTATATGCGTAGAAGGCAAAGAGTTTGGGTTTAGATCAGTTTTGAGATTCCTGCAATACTTTATAGTAATATTGACTTTATGAAGAATAAAACAACTTTTTTAACGACTCAAAATTGGTGTGATCCCATTTTTCTTCAGTCGAATACATTCTTGTGAGAAACGTATCTTGAATTTTCAGACTATTCATTTTAAGCAGTTTCCAATTTAAAGATTTTTTGATTTTAATATTTTGAAATTATGAGTCTTTTCCGCTTTAGAAGTCCTGTATTAAAATTCTTCAATATTTGGTCTATTCTTAATTTAAACAGTTTCAATTTTGTAGAACTTAATTTTAGAGGCTTGGATTTTATACGATTTCGGATGGGAATTCTCACCAAATCGAGTGGATTCTCATACTTTAAAGTTGTCTAGTTTCATCATTTTGCCAATTAAACAGATGTGAATTTCATGATTTTATACGATTAGGAATTGAAATTCTCACAAAATTGAGCAAATTCTCATACTTTACAGTTGTCTAGTTTCATCGCGTTGCAATTTATACAAATGTAAACTTCATGATCTTCAAATTTTCGTTCTTTCAATGGTAGTTACTCTCCAATTTAGGTCCTTTTGAGTAAAACGATTCAAAAACTTGGAGCATTTCAATTTAAAGGCTTTTTGATTTGAATGCCTGAATCTTTGCTTTGAATCCAGTTGTAATTGGAAGTTTTCTCACATGGAAGAATTTCAATTTGTCACAGGGGCGTAGGCAGAAAAAATTTTTGAGAGGGGTTTTTTGTAAAAATCTGTTTCGATATCATTTTTTTGAAACTCTATAAAAATATGCAAAAGTTTTAGAACAGTTTCATTCCTGGAGTATCGAATTTCAGAAAGCTATATAAAAATGTATAATATCATAAAAATCCTTCAAGTTGTATAAATAATGAGGAAATATGAAAAATACAAACATATAACATTAATACTAACATTCTAATCACAGTGACTTGAAAATCACAAAAATCGAGTCTCACTGCATTGAATACGTATATGAAAAATGTTTGACCCTGGACTACAAAATTTATATAACTTTGAAACTCCGAGATTCATAAAATTAACAAATTTTGTTCCCGAAACAAGATCATCATAGGTTAAAAATGACAAAATCCCAAAAGAAATAAAATTTTCAAGTTTTTCAGGAATTTCTGAAATTATTCATACAATTTGGTCTTTTTTTGTTGGTATTTTTGTAGATTTTCCGTAATTCTATGATTCACTTTACCAGATTTCTAGAAATCGATGCTTAGGTATTGAAATTTGCAACGATTTTGAGTTTTTACATTCTTATAGACTTCTAATTTCTTTGTGAATTTTCTATTTAGATTTCTAGAATTCTAATTTCAATAGATTTCCAGTATTTTTAAAGATGTTTGGGAAATTCAAATCTACGTAGATTTTGAATATCTCATATATTTTTTATATTTTCGTATTTTTTTAAGTCTTCATAGGATTTTTTAGAATTTTGTAGTATTCTTACAGATTTCTGGTATTTCTATAGATTTTCATACGTTTTTTTAGAATTTGATGGTCTAGAATTCCAAGTTTTATAGATCATGCGTATCGGTTCAGATTTTTCAGAAAACCGTTCTTCCGTAGAATTATTATACTTTTAGTGTTTCTTCAGTTTGTTTATGATTCGAAATACTTTTTGGTATTTTTCTGACTTTCTGTCTAAATTTCTAGAAGTCGAAGCTTCAAAGTTCAAAGTTTCTTCGATTTTCAACATTCTCGTAAATTCTGGTTTGTAGGGTCAAAACAATTTCTGAAACTTCTTTTTTTTTCGTTATCCTAGGTAAACATTTATAATTATAATTCATCTGAAATCAGGATTGCTGTTATTTTTGAGTTAGCGCAATTAAGAATTCTAAATTCTATTCAAGTTAGAGAACTAACAGAAAACCATTTCTTATGTCCTCTAAATTTTAGTAAGTACATTTTTGATCATTTTTACCTATTTTTATTATTCTTTTTCTTATTTTTATTGATTGCTCCATTTCTCAAAATCATTATTATTAAGTCAACGCATTATTTTGTTATTGTTTGTATTTTCATTGATTTTTAAGTTCATTATTCCTATTTTTCCATTTTTACCTGAAATAAGAATTAATTTGACCCTAATTTTGGGAGGGTTTTGAACCCCCAAAACCCGCCTCTGCCTACGCGCCTGTTTTGTCATCTTAATTCAAAGTATTTCCAATATATGACTTTTTCTCATATAGGAGAGTTTTTAATGCGAAAGTTTCCAAATTTTCATTCTTTTTATTGGATATTCAAATCCTTGTGAATCACTAGCCGAAATCGATGATAAAAAATGAAAATATCTTTCATAGCTCTCAATGTTTGACGCTTATGAGTAATGTAAAGAAATTATTAAGAATTTTAATACTTGAAAGTTCGAAGACTTCCAAACCAATATTTATAACACAATGTTGTATGAACATTTCAACATTAACATAATGTTTCAACAAAACATTTGATAAAGATGAGAAAAAATACAAATATTCACAAAAAGAGAAGGAAGATGAGAATTAAAAAAGAGTGAAAGAACTAAAATTCAAAAGTGATTTTAACTCTGAAAAAGAATAACACCAATTTCAAATCACTATTCCCTCTGAGCCATTTAAACTTTCCTGACGCAAAAAAAATCATCAAAAAGGAATGAACAATATTTCTCGATTCTTAGAATCGTCACACCAAAAATCTTAATCGCAACAACATTCACGCTTAAATTTAAAACCTATACAAAACGAGGATAAGATTTCCTTATCTTCTATATACATTCTCAAAATGTACAGAATGACACAATTCGTCCTCAGTTTTAGAGTTTTAAACTCTGGAGTCTACGCAATTTGTTGTCAAGCTTAATTTAAATTTTAGAGCAATGGAGGGATCACCACTGACTTAAGATATAAAGAATCTACAGACGAGTGCACTCTTCGGGGCTAACAGTTTTTTTCGCAAGATCAGGGGAACAGGTAGATACTTTCTTCTTAGATTTAGATGACCGTAAAGTGCCCGAGTTTCAGACAAGATGACCGTCGATATCAGAATATGTCGGTGCCGATGTGAAAGTTGACAGTGGGTGCCCGTGGGAATTGGCGGGGATGTGGCCCGCACGTGCAAATGTAGCTGGCGGGGGGGGTACCGAGGGGGGTAGCGGCGACTTTGCCCCTGCAGTCATAACAGTGACGTCTGGGGGGGGGACTGGACGTGGAAGAGTTCTGTTTCGGTTGAGAGTCCCGGTTCCTGGCATCACCGTCGTCAGGGACCCCATGTGTCCGAGGGACCCGAGAGAACCGAGGGAAGGATAATAGGCGCCTGGGCCCGGATCTCCCATCATTGGAGCCGGGCTTGGGTCTGCTTCATATCCCATAAAGAGGCCATTGTCCATCTCTACACTGTAGAAGTTTACATCTGAAGGTGGGGCTGGACTCGGATTCCCTATGTAACTCGACTTCGTGGCTGTAAGACAAAAACAACAAATTGATACAATTATTATTGGTGCAATGTTCCAACAAGAGTTCAGAATCGAGCTCTTAAATCGACTCAACAATTGTCTTAGGAGATCGATTCTAAATTTTGTTGGTGAGACTTTGAAAGATTCTTTCTCCGAACAAACAGTTCGAAATTATCTAATAATAATGTTTACGTTGATAAATATAATATATATTATTATACAAATACTAGTCTCAGTATTTATTTATTTGATTATTCATCACTGTCATGGCTCGTGATGTGCAAATTGACGTAGGGTCGCATCCTGACCCGAAAACTCAAAAGCCGAACTGACCCCAAAAACCTAAGAAGGCATGGAATTTCAATTTGGAATTTTGAAGATATTCCTGGGAATTTTCAGTTATTTGTGGTAAGTTATCATTAGTTACCGCCAAGGATCCCGAACCAGTTAATTTTGCACACCCCTAATGATAGAAATTGAACATAAAATAGAAATGATTTATTTCCTCATCGATTTCATTTTATATTTATCAAATTCTTTTATGAATTCTAAAACTCATTTAATTTTTCTTTTTTGAACCAGTTTTGTGATTGAATCTTTTGATCAGGATGTCCTCAACTGCTAGGGAACCATACTTAAATTACGTAACGGATTTAAGGGCCTATGAACGACCGCTCCCCCAGGGTATAATCTAACGGGCAGCTCTGACCAAAAGGGCAGTTCTAAAAAAAAAAAGGTCAGTTCTAAAACTTGATTATGGGTAGTGCAAAAATACATTTCAAAAGTTGATAGAGGGAGAAAAGAGAGAAAAATTGGCGCACAGGAAGAC
>WSXT02000015.1:1099621-1112216 GCA_011762715.2 Neuroterus valhalla
ATCCGTTGAAAATTCAAGATGTGAAAATTCAGACGATTCTAATACTTTCTCAATCATAAATGATGAGAATGTAAAAATCCACAACTTTCCTACAATTTTATTAAATTCGTTATGTAAAATGCCTTTTCCAAATTTCTTTCTACTGATACTCCCATTCCACAAATGTTAGAAACTTCTGAAAATTCCGATACAACGAATTACAAATTTGGAATCCGATCAATCTTTGCATTGCCATAATTACATTTGATTTCATTTAATAAAAGAATTTATTTTTTA
This sequence comes from Neuroterus valhalla, assembly GCA_011762715.2. NCBI lineage: Eukaryota > Metazoa > Arthropoda > Insecta > Hymenoptera > Cynipidae > Neuroterus > Neuroterus valhalla. Next base: position 1,099,898 of record WSXT02000015.1, read on the forward strand.
AAGATTTGTAATTTGAGTTTTTGAAAGAAAATATTATTAAATTTATAATCTTATACATAAATATCAATGCTCGTGCATATGTAGCTTATAAACTCAAAAACCGCTTTTTCTAAAAATTTCAGAGGTTGCTTCTGGAGTCTCTGGGAAGGTTTAGGAATAAAAAAAGAAAACTCTTTTTTACTTTTACAAAAAAACAGAAATTGTTTTTGCAGTCTCCGCGAAGGTTTAGAAAAGAAATAAATCAATCAATCAAAAAAAAAAAGAAAAAAAGTGAGAGATTGCTTTTGAAGTCTCCGGAATGTTTAGGAATAGAAAAAGAAGACAACTTTTTTACTCTTGCTATAAATTTCAGGGGTTACTGTTGGAGTCTCCGGGAAGGTTCAGGAATAAAAAAAGGAGGAATTTTTTATTTTTTAACTAACAAAAAAATCACAAAAAATCAGATATTGCTTTGGAGTCTCCGTGAAGGTTTAGAAATAAAAATAAATAAATAAATAGAAAAGTCAGAGCTTGCTGTTGGAATCTTCGTGGAGGTTTTAGAAATAAAAAAAGTAAGAAAGAAAAAATGAAAAAAAAACTTAGAGAATGCTTTTGGAGTCTCCGGGGATGTTTAGGAATAAATAAGAAAAACTTCTAATAAATAAATGGAAAAAATGTTTTTTTTTAGTCGGAGTAATACTGTTTGAGTCTCCGGGAATGTTTAGGAATAAAAAAGGAGAAAAAGTTTAATTAAATAAAAATTTTACAAAAACAAAATTAAGAGATTGCTGTTGGAGTCTCAAATGGACAATTATATGTTGCATGTTCCCTAAAAAATTATTATCTTTGCACAAGACGGAAGAACAAAAAGTATTGAATATCCAAAACAACTTCAATGGTAAAATTCTACGAATGAAAGCAGTTCACTACACCAAAGAAAAAAATTATTGAGTGGCGTTGCAACGCATGCCGGGTTAATAATGAGAATGTAATTTATTAATATTTTCAAATTTGTTCTCAATCGATTCTTATTTTGCTGGAAATGGCTCAATGAGTGGTTAGTATTCCGGGAAATTTCTTCATAGTAGACAATTCGTATCATTCCATATTATTAGAATTGTGAACACTTCGAACATAAAATTATTCAACAATCAAGGTTTTCAATTTTAGATTGTAATATTTATATACTTGAATTTTATTGAGTTGATGAGTTGTTCCCTTGTTGGAAATTCTAATTTTTCGCGGTTTTACATGGAAATTTCCTTGCTTTTTCTGAAGTTCAATAGTCTAACATTTTTTGTGTAAAAACTGATAGTCTCAAAATTCGATTAGCTCTTAATTAAGCAGACAATGAGAATTTTTATCAGACTCCTGCAGCGAATAAATTGGTGACTCGTTCAGAGTAAAAAATAACCTATAATAACTCGTTTACCATGATAAAACGTAAACGAGTTGAGCTTACCCCGAAAGGGATTTGGCTTAATGGTATAGTAATAATAATAATAATAATGATAATTCGAATAAGAAATCATTATTTTATTATTAAGTTTGGAACGATTGCGGCCTAAAAATATCTGACTATTGAGGCTTTTGGTGTGAAAAAGTTCTATAGAACTTCAAAGATTCAGGCATGTTAAATTCCAAAAGTTTTTCATTTAGAATTATCTGATTGAGCTTCAAAAAGGAATGATTTAATTTGTAATGTTCTTAATTACATTGGTGCGGATTTTACTATATTCAAATTCAATTCAAACCATGTAAATTATCTGAAATTCAAACTTAGTAGCAATCCATTTCTAAAAACAGGAAGAAGAGTTTATTAGTCGCATCTTGAAAAAAATTGGCACGATTCAACGACTGACAACAGGCCAATTTTTTCTTATTAAGATTCTCGAAAGGGAAATTCAGTAAAAGTGTTAATAAAGTGCCTTAATAAAAAATCAAGACAGGTGAAATTAAGTTCAATGTCCGAGAAATGAACGAATCCACTAATATCGTTTAAGGCAGATGTAGAAGTGCAGGCGCAGCATTGAGCTACTTTATGAATGAAAGCGCATGGACGGAGTGCATTTTTGCGATTATTACTTGGTCATTTATCAAAGCCGCCTTCACAGGAGCGTTCACATTATCGCTCTATGTCGTAAAAAGCAAACAGTATCGTTGCGTCCTTTCTTGCTAGATAACTCTTTCTTGCGAGTGTCTTGCGTTGATCGGCTGCGGCTAATCTAATCTGACCGGTCGTTAAGAAGAACAAGAAGAGGACGGTTTCGGCTTTCAAAGCATGGACTTACCTTCCTCCCACGAAATGGATCCGTAACCTTCATTTACAAACACACACACACACACACACATATATATATATATATATGTAGTTTGTACGTAATTGCGACATGCCCTTGAATGATCTTCGCACGCTCAAATTATTTATTGGATAGACAAAAGAAGGGTGTGAATGAGAAAAGGAGATTCGAGGGTAAGAAGCGTATTAAAAAGTCTTTTGTCAATAGAAGTAAAGAAAGCCTAGACATTTCAGATCTAACAATTCGTTTTTTCAAGACAAAAGCGATTTATTAGATCCAGGGAAAACCTTTATGAGAACTAAAGAGGAAAAAACAAATCAATACATGTGCTGAAGATGATTCAAGTTGATGTATTTTTAATTTTTCTGTTGAGCGAATTCTATTTACATGTAGAAGAATAAAAATTAAAATGCGGAAATAGCATTTTCTAGTATTGTTTGAGCTGGTCGTGTGTAGAAGTTACCTGTTGCTTCGGTTCATCGCTTTAAGATACGTCTTGTGTTCCAGAGAAAATTGCTCTAGTTTTTTATCGCCTCAGGTTTACGTCAAACGGCTTTTCAGAAATAATACCTTGTAGGTGTAATCTATTACGTCACTTCGGAAATGATAAACGTTCTTTTGAAAAAATTATGGCGCAATGTTTCTACGTTTACATGTTTATATTATTCAATTATTTCTACGTAATTTACAACAAAAAAAATCGCATAATTTGTATCTCCCTACTGGATTCTTTACTTTTATGATTTCATCGAAAAGGTCCACTTCAAAATATTTTATCAGCTGTAGAAGGTTTGTACTTCATGTTAATTTAGGTTAATTTAGGCAGTCGAGGTGCATGAGTCCTCGTATGAACGTTAATGCAAAAATGCAATATAGTAATAAGATAATATAATTCGAAGAACAGAGTTCACGCAGGGCAACATACCTATCTGTTGCCCTTAGAAGATGGTTGCATGGCAACCAACGCCCACCTGGTGCCACGAGTTACCCGGACTATTCACGACTTTACGTAAACCCGGCTTCTGTATGCGATTCTACGTAGGGTGGGTTCTCTCAAATGCAGAAAATGAGTTTGTTTCTCCCGACATTCAGTACCATCATTTCCTTACAAAGGTTAATTAATATTGAGGGAAAATTCATACTCAGTGGACAGTACAAATTCTGAAAAGATGCTGGCATTTCCCAGTTCCATCTAACAATAAGACAAGGAGTTAACCTTCAGCAACTTCGATCTGCAACTGAATCAAAGAATTCGAAAAATCCCAAAGAATTTCCAAGACCCCCATTAAGACTTTGAATTGAAATCATTTGGAATAAATTTACAAAATGTACCTACCGTCTACTCATACGGAATTTTCCGTAATACTAGACCAGCGGGGAAAAATGCCAGCGAAAGCATATGTTGCTCTTTTCCCGGAGGAGTCGTGATTCTCGCTGGGCAAGGAGCATGGTAGGGATGGTGTGACTTCGGTTTTTAGCGGTTTTTTTCTCACTGGATAGATCTATGCAAGATAATGCCAAAATTGTAACTAACTTCGCACTCAATTCAATTACAGATAGCATTTTACATAGATTGAAGAATGGGAGTTAATTTTTATGATTTTTTTTTAAATCGCGGGCCTCAATAAAATGGAAGAAACTTAGAGAAGTCATATTTATAATTTGGGGATTTTCTCAGGAATTCAAAAATATGTCTACACCTGAATGCGATATTGTTCAAGTCCTCGTTCCAATAGGCATCATATATTGAACACGTTTCTTTTAATGCTTATATACTTATATATTTCAACTATTAAAGAATATTTTTGAACAAAAAAAATCATTCTTCAACTAGATAATCGAGTTTTCAATCGAAAAGAAGAATTCTTGTCAAGGAAGTTGAATTTTGATCACAGTAATATAGATTTGAAACAAAAAAATCGATTTTTTCAACCGAAAAGGTTGAATGTTCAACCAAATTGTTGAATTTCTATCTTAAGAAAAAAAAAAACATTTCTGCTAAAAGAGAAGCATTTCCAAGAATGAATGAACAATTTTCTACAAAAAAGTTTAATATGCAACCCGAAACTAATTATTTAAAACAAAAAAGCTAATTTTCTACGAAATTGATGAAATTTCAACAAAACAAATCATTCTTCAACTAGAAAATTGAGTGCTCAATCAAAAAGACGAATTCTTGTCAAGAACAATGAATTTTGAACACAGTAATATAATTTTGCAACAAAAAAAATCAATTTTTCAACCAAAAAGGTTTACTGTTCATTAAAATTGTTGAATTTCTATCTTAAAAAAAAAACATAAAATTTCTGTTAAAAGAGAAGCATTTCTAAGAATAAATTAACAATTTTCTACCAAAAAAGTTGAATATGCAACCCGAAACTATTGATTTCCAGAAAAAAGCTAATTTTCTAAAAAATGGTTGAAATTACAACAAAACAAATCATTCTTCAACTAGAAAATTGAGAGTTCAATCAAAAAGAAGAATTATTGTCAAAGAAGTCGAATTTTGAACAGAGTAATATAGATTTGAAACAAAAAAAAAAAAAAAGATTTTTCAACCGAAAAGGTTGACTGTTCACCAAAATTGTTAAATTTCTATCTTAAAAGAAAACATAAAATTTCTGCTAATAAAGAGGCATTTGAAAGAACAAATGAACATATTTCTACAAAAAATTGAACATGCAACCCGAAACTAATTATTTAGAACAAAAAAGCTGATTCTCTACAAAATGGTTGAAATTCCCACAAAACAAATCATTCTCTAACTAGATAAATTGAGTGTTCAATTGAAAAGAAGAAATATTGTCAAAGATGTTAAATCTCGAACATAGTAATATAAATTTGCAACAAAAAAAAAACGATTTTTTCAAACGAAGAGGTTGAATGTTCACCAAAATTGTTGAATTTCTATTTTAAAAAAACATAAAATTTCTGCTAAAAGAGAAGCATTTCCAAGAATAAATGAACAATTTTCTACAAAAAAGTTGAATATGCAATCCGAAACTATTTATTCAAAACAAAAAAGCAAATGAACAATTTTCGACACAAAAGTTGAATATTCAACTCGAAACTAATCATTTAAAAAAAAAGCTAATTTTCTACAAAATTCATGAAATTTCAACAAAACAAATCATTCTTCAACTAGATAATCGAGTTTTTAATCGAAAGGACCAATTCTTGTCAAGAAAGTTGAATTTTGAACATAGCAATATAAATTTGCAAGAAAAAAATCGATTCATTCAACCAAAAAGGTTTTCTGTTCAACAGAAGTGTTGAATTTCTATAAAAAAAAAAACATAAAATTTCTGCTAAAAGAGAAGCATTTTCAAGAATAAATTAACAATTTTCTACAAAAAAGTTGAATATGCAACCCCAAACTATTTACTTAAAACAAAAAAGCTGATTTTCTACAAAATTGATGAAATTTAAATGTAATGTACTCAGCCAATTATGACTCTTAACGAGTTACGGTTACCCTACAGCTTAATGGTAAAAAAAATGGATTTTTGGAATATTCAAATTTTGAAGATCGATTGTCCAAGAGTTTTCAATTCTCAATCTTCTGTCTTGAAGAAATATCCAATTTAAGTCACAAAAATGACAGAATCATTAGTTTATGAAGCTTCAGAAATTGTGTAATTTGTAAATTTTCGTTGTGAAAGAAGTAATTAATTAATTAGTGCTGTTGTCATGTTGGCAGGAGAGTGGTGTCCTCCCGTGTATTCAACTCAACCAATTATGACTTTTTACGAGGTACTCTTACCCCGCAAGGGATTATGGCTTAATGGTACAAAAAAATAGAAGTATGTAAATTTTCATTAAGATGTTTTATTAAGTGCAAAGTATATCCGTTTATTGATCTGCGAAGTTGTGAATCAATTCAGCATAGATCCTAGAGATTAACTCGAGGATTTGCATATTAGCAATTAAAAATTGAATTTATTAATTCACTTATTCAAATTTTGATGTCTCAAATCAGCTTTACTCATATTGCACCTTGACCTTGACTGCCGAGACAGAAGGTGAATAAATCTAAGATTCTACTTTAGAATTCAATTGAAAAAATGCAGTGAAATCTTCTGCTTCTTATTTGAAAAGTAGAAAAATAGTACTAGCAAAGACTTATTATAAATTTTTAAGTATGAAAATAAATTTTGAAACGAAACCCCGTTTCATTCTACTTTCCTTCAACCTCCGTGTCCAACGATTTTACGAGCTGCAATTTACGATGTGCGGTCCTTCATTCACGAAAGAGATGAAAGAAGTTGAAATCTCATGAATTCGACGAACCGTAATAAATCAAACCAAATTGAGTGAGGATTTATCCCCCTGACTATCAGGCCATGAAATTATTTTTTTCTAGGTCCTGAATACCTAAAAAAGCTGAAGGCTCTATCATTCTATTTTTATGACATAATGCATATTTGAAGACGAGCATCAATTTTTCTTAACGCTAAAGATTGGTAAGTTTCAAGTTGTATCTAGAGTTAATAATCTTTTAACTTTCAATTTCATTTAGGCGAACTTAATCGAATCGCCTAAGAACACTTACAAATAAACTACGTATCCAAGGTTGAAGATTCCCAAGTGGATTCTTTCCGATAAACCGATAGTCTTATCGCATCCTAGACTTATTGCGTGACATAATGAATGTAGACTCTCGCCTACTTCAGTTCAAGTTCAAGGTGGTCAAAAGCTTTGCATTGCAGATTATTCTACCTACTATATTGATTGAAAATTTGATTGAAATAATCTTGAAAGTTGGAATAAAACTACTCTCGAATTTAAATGAGCACTGTTCAACTAAAGTACTTTGTCTAATTCTATTCTAGGCGACAATCAAGGAAAGGATAAGGATTCTCTTAAAACTAAAAATAAGAAGATATTGATTTATAATTCACCAGACAATGTTTATTCAGACGACCTCACAACTCCCAAGCGTACAAAATGACGTGCTCACTGGGCAATATGCGGGGCTGCTTTGTATTTTCTTGTACAGTATTTCATATTTCCTGGCTGATGTGAGTGACTGTGTATGATAGTGTATATGTCGATTTGAGTGTGAGTGTATACATCTTTTCTGCCTAACTTCACCGGAACAACAAATGTTTGTATTTTCCTTTCTTAATGGATAGAGAAATATATCATACTTTATGTATCGTTTACTATAATAATCATTATGTGTAGTTTATGCATAACAGTATACGAATATCAACGCTAGATTTCTGCGGGCTGGGTACTCAGGGATATTCAAGACGTCCGGGCGAATACAGAATTGGTCGTAGGTAAAGAAAAATGGATTGATTTTTTGTGGATTCTTTGTTGGACGTTGACTAAAGGGAGTGCACACTGCACAACCACGAGGGGAAACAATCTGCAAAAGGGTTATTATATGCGACAATACGAATCAGGAATGACTCCGAATACAATAAATACGTAGAAGAGCAAAGCAGCGCATTAGCGGAAAAACGGATGCTGCTACGTGGACAGAAGTGCACGGAGGATGTATTTTTGGATGTTTTTTTTTCTTTTGCAACATGCGTTTTGGATATAGGGGTGCTTGAATAAAATGGGAACGGGGGCGGGGCGGGCGTCTCAACAACACATTGGCGGCGGCCCGCCGCGATTTCTCGCTTTCTTCGAAACTTTCGCCACTCGCGCCTAGTTAAGACCTAGCTTCTTTAGAGACTACTATGTGCAGCGATTTGTCGACTTCATCCCTCGCGTAGTAACTTTCTCTCAATGACTCTTATTCTCGGCACACGCATGCACACACGACACATAATATTGTGTGTAATTTTCTTTAAAATCTACGAGTTCTAATCCGCTAAACACGACAACGTTTCTTTTAGGTGATAATTACTTTGTTTTTTAATCTGTTCCTCGGTATAGACACGACACGTGGTATAAAGGTACGGTAATTGCAAACTGGAGGTCGCGGCGGACCGGTCAGTCTCATAACAAAACTCTTAAATCTTTAATAGCTTCTGGCTTTATTCTCTACTCTTCGAGTGTTTTCGATTGCCCAGACACATTTGCACAGCAGGAATACTCATACAAATATACAGATACATGGATTCATCCTTACACGCAAGACAAAAATTTTACGATTGCTATGCCTTAGGATATACAATATAATTAATTACTTTATAATATTCAATAATTATAGTAGAGTAGATGATTGATGAATGAGGTGGAGACTGTACAGAATGCGCGATTTCATGATTATCACATGTAATAGATTATTAATTTCTGTAACGTTTACTCATATTTTTTTTACGTTACGAGTGCTGTAAGCTATCCTCTAACTTTACCTATGACAAAAGTAGGTAGGCTATCAAGGAGTCAAGGCAGGTGGAGACCGAGGAGGCTTCTTTTATTTCGCGCTGCACTGACTCTAATCGCGGATCGGCACTTTCAAAAAAGCGTTCGTCGTTCATCAGCGGCACTCGCACTTGGAATCTTAATTTTTTGTCACAGCAATAAGAGATAACTTTGTAAACACTCCTCTGGCTTTCCACCTCCTTCTGCTTCCGATACTTCTAGACAATAAATTATTTGGTTTGTCACGCGCTCGGAGCGTCCTGGCACTTTTTTGGAGTCGCGGGCGACGTCCCGAAGGAATATTGACAATGGGTCGACGCACTCGCTGCATAAGATGGGTTCAAGTCGCGAGAACTCGCCACTCTTAAAAAGCACTATGCCTCGAGGGAAAGGGCCTTGCAGGTTCCAACCAGAGGCCTTGGAGATGGAGATTTCTTCGAGAGGTTCAAAGGCTGCTGACTGTCGGCAATGTCGACCTGGAGTTCCATCATGTTGCTCGGACATCCAGATAGCAATAACGTTGCTGCCGTGCTGGAGGTAGGCCTTGGACTCGTGCTCGTACTACTCGTCGCCACAGCTGAAAGGTACCTTGGCGACGAGTTCCCAACGATTAGGTAATCCGAGGACTGCTGGTGGTGCTGATGGTGTTGCTGCCGAGCACCCGTCGTCGTCGTGATGACGGAAGTAGCGGGCCACCTTGATGTAGAGTAGCCAGAGGTTGCACACTGCAAAAGTCCTTGCGATCCATGCGGACTGCGCGTGATGGTCGTTGTCGAAGCGCATTGCTCCGCTGGCGATGGTGATGTCGTTGGTGATCTTGGACTGGCATCACCACGCATGATGTAGTTGTGAATGATGTCCGTTCGCTTCATCTGTTCAGCGGTCATTCTTGGGCCTTCCATAAGACTCTTGGCTAGGGTGGAATGAGTGCTGCTCAGCAAACTCGCTGTTTGCGGGCAGTGTGAATTCATTTGAGAGGATGGACTTCGCGTCGATGCTGAGGTCAGATGGAGGTGAAGTTGGGACTGAGTGTGCTGGACAATGGCTGGTTCGGCTTCCGCGCTGTCTTTTTGCCTGAGGGCTCGGAACTTTTTGTGGGGCTTGTATGCCTCATCCATCAGCGAGTTGGTGTCATATAGAGGTGGCGCCTGAAGGACTCGTTTTAAGACAGGCATATCTTCGACTTCCTTGTCTTCGGATCTCGGACTCGAACATACGGAGGTTGGCGCACTGCTTGCACTGCTACTGGCTGGCTTGTCTGCTTTCTCAGTTCCTGATTCAATTCCACTATCACTGGGGGAATCCAGTTTTCGGAATCGCGGACACTGAGGTGGTTGAGGTGTCTTAGCGAGGGATGTGCGATGAAGATCATCATCACCAGAACTCGTGCTACCCGAATTTGCACGTCGGCGATGAGGACACAAACCACCAGCAAGGGTGGCAGCGAGCAGGGGTGCACTTGAAGCGTGATGACCGCTGGAGGCAGCCACATGATGGTATTCCGACAAAGCTGCCACTTCCCCACTGCACATACTTTCCGTACTCGAAACACTTCCAAGAGGACTCTTAACTGCTTCATCCAAAGCGACATCGCAGCTGGACCCCCAGGAGATGATTGGTTCTTCTTCCATAGGCCAGTGTTGCATCTGCATAGAGGCAGCGTGTTGAGCCTGTTGATGTTGAGCTTGAAGCTGCTGTTGTTGTTCAGTCATCTTGAAAGCGAGAAGTTTTTCCGAATGTAGCGTGTTCAGAGTTCTGAGATCAGGAATTTTCTTGAGGAGCTCTCTTAGAATGTCTGGATGCTGAGGATGGTTTTGAGCCAGTACAGTCTGAAGAGCGTTGCGGAGTTTGTTATGCATACGCTCGACCAGTTCGGTGTTCCTGAGGCCTGGTCTGTCTGCTGCGATCACTACTACTGAACAGAAGAGACCGACTTCGGCGTCCGATAGTCTAAGGGAATTTACTCTCTCCGCAAAGTCGAACATAGAGTCCATGAGGAATCTTGCATTGCTGCTGTTGTGGATGGACTCCCGCTTGAGCACTTGGCCATTAAGACAGATCATGCTGTTCGTTTGAGCATCGAACATACATGCCAGTCTGACCAGGAGAACTTCGAAGACGCCTGCCTTGAGTAAAGTAACCTGGTCGTCCTGAGCCAACAGACCGAAACCAGGAATCCTCTTCGCGAACTCAACTACACCTCGTATCGCTGGCGAGAACCTCTTTGAGAAGTCCTGAAGAAGTTCCTGTTGGCCGGTTAAGGGCTGAGGGTTAGGATTCAGAGGGCACGCCTGTAACAAAAAAAAGAAGCCCACATAAATACAAATTCAACACAACCACTTAACACTCGCCGAACATCGGAAGAGCACCAGACGTCCTTCGGCACACAATACTTCCTCCGAGCGCGCCGAGGACGTCTGGTTCTCATAGTTTCCGCGTTTGACGAGCTAAGGCCGCGTCAGCGAGTACAAAGTCTTTCAACATGACTCGCGTAACACTGTAACACATTAAAAATCCAATGACACTAACCAAGGTTGGTGGACATGCGGTGTAGTTAGGAGTCTCTCTGGCTCTGGCGAGGACTGGGGCAACTTTGTCCCTCGTAAAGTCGCATGTTTCCAAATGGGCACGAACTACAGTTTGTAGAAGACGTTGTTCATCTTCCAATTCGGCAGCTACTGCCTTCTCCTGAGAACGGCTGTGAGAGCACTGCTGCATGGCAGCCAGGATCCTTGCCTTTTCTCTTTTGGGCACGCGCCCGAATCGTACCGCTGTAAAAAAAACACAAAAATCCACATTATAGTTTAGAAGCAAAAAATTCATAGCGGAAGGGGTTCCAATTTTATTAACGATTGGTGAATCATGCACAATTGACTTGAACCAAAGTGGCCTTACTTGATGACCATCGATCGCGTGACACGGAAAGAAACTCTTGAAGGTAGTGATCGATTCACAATGTCACGCAGAGTCGAGATCAAGAGTTTTAGACCAGACTCGTCACTCTCGTCAGGGAAAGCGAGCGCAACTTTCTCGCGACGAAAGTGTTCTGGCTCCAGGCGACTTCAGTAGAAAGTCATGGAATGGTTCATCGATCATAGGTTCAGCGAATATTCAAACTAATCCAAGTTGGCCAACATTCGTAATAAAAATTCATGTCAATCCAAAGAAAAATTATGTCAATCCAAACACGTGGTAATCAAAAAAAAATTCAGGGGTCGTTTGGAGACACGTACGTGCGTTATGATAATTGACGACTCCGTTAAGGATCCCTTTGAGGATTGGAAGCTCGTCTCCCATGACGATGGGCAGGAGCACAATTTTTAGAAAATTATTTTAATCCACGTAAAACTTTGTGTTGATCGCACTCTGATTACTTTTCCATCGATAAGTATGGGGATGTTCCCACTTTCACGCACAATTATAACTGATAACTGATGATCGATGTCAAGTCACTCCAATACGATCGTAGAATGGCACTTGGTCTCGCGTTTTAAGACTCGAGCGCGGCAGGTTAACACATGCAAACGCGAGACAGCATCACCGCCGACTGAGTGACGTTCAGCGAGTCGCGTTCAACAGCCCCCCCACTTATTCAGTCACAAACGGCCCCCACTACGCCGCGATTGTGGCCTTTGCCGAGCCTTTGCCGAGCCTTTGGCCTTGAACTTGGTTTCAGCGATAGCCGCGCGAGGCGTACCGCCGACCTATATACTATA
>WSXT02000015.1:1112316-1131857 GCA_011762715.2 Neuroterus valhalla
GCCTTTGCCGAGCCTTTGGCCTTGAACTTGGTTTCAGCGATAGCCGCGCGAGGCGTACCGCCGACCTATATACTATATAGATATATAGTTTGCTATACGTGGAACGAAGCAACGAACGAGAACGACGACGCGACATGTGCCCAAGTGCGCAGGTGCAAGCTTTGTCTTCAAGGGTAGCATAACCCTCTCTGACCTTGGACAACCCCTCGTATTTTGCCTTTGCTGCCGTTGACCTGAAAGTCCTAAAAAGGTACTCGAAGTCCTAAAAGTACCTAAGCTCAAAAATTTGCGCGAGTAATAAGGATGAACTTATTAGCTACTTTACCAAAAGTATCTAGATTTACCAGAATTAGGAAAAATGCCAAATTCAACTCAGATCAACTAATGGCAGGGTCTTAATCCAAGGGTGACTTCTCATCGATTATTAATATAAGCATCTTTACCTAGAATAGTCGAACAGAGTTTCGATAACTGTGGCTTCGGAACACAAGTGAGATGATCGGAGTCGAGGCGCCGGGCACCTTTTGATTTGATAAAACAAAGTGTAGCTGTGTAGATTGGCGGGACGCTGGAGGAGCATGCGCTCAGCCAGGTGTTTGGTGTGAGGGGAGTCTGGCTAAGAAGAGGGGAGTGTAGTTATGAAGTGGATGGTTCACGAGGTCTCCGCAAGGCGCGTAGCGCCACGCGACGGCGCGATGTTCCTTCGCGGCTGGGAAGGGGCATTATCGTGCCGCTGAACCGAAGAAATCGAGCACCAGCCGAGTGTGTGGAGGGGAAAGGGAGAGGTGAGCTTGGTGGGAGGAATGATAAGGAGAAGGAGAGAGGGCACTCCGAGGACGTAGCGGCGCGTAGCGGTACTCTTTCCACTGTCGGAACCACTTGCAAGGCGAGCAACGACCGAGTATTGACCCCAAGTAAGTTAGCTATCACAAGGGCTCTATGATCAACCCGTATACCGAACTGAAGCACTTGGGGGGAATGGGAACAATATTTTTTTTACAAACAACATTTTATCTACTATGGCTCATTGCAAAAACTAATAAACTTGTATCATGAGATCAGCAAGTAGCTTCAATGATTCAGAATGATTGGCAATAATTGTTTTTTAGTCAAGGATCTGATAGTCTAATATCTAATTGCAAAGAGGTCAATTTCACTTTCTCAAATGAGCAACCGACTTTCGCTGGTTGCGACATTACCCGGAGGCACCAAAACTGAAGTTGCGTAAATGGTCAGTGAACCGAAAACTCACTTTCCTTTATTTGACATCCCCAGATTACCTGTTCATCACCAGGTCTCCAAGCGTGCTCAAAAATACAAGTTCTTAGGGGCCAACTTGGGGAAGCTTATCTTTTTGGAAGTTTTTGGTATTAAACAATAAAAGTTTTTAAATAAAAGATACATACCATCTCGACTCATGCCGACTGCGATGCACTTCTTAAGACGGCAGTACTGGCAGCGATTTCTGTTGATTCGAAGGATGCTGCACTGCTGGTTCTTGGTGCAGGGCCTGTACTGTATTTTCTGTTGGATGCTCCGGCGGAAAAATCCCTGTGAATCGCCAACAAAACCCTCGTCAGTTTGACAGTCGCTGTCGGAGGATGACCCCGAGGAACAATTGTTCCTCGATCGCGGGGTGGCCAAGTCACACTCGCACACACACCCCATGAATTAGCCCAAATAAATTTTTGAGTTTGGCGTACAAACACACTAACATTCAGTCTTTGTTCAGCGACAAACGCTATATCACTGGACCACGATCTTTGAATCACTTGGACACTTGGAAACCTAGCTTTTAAATCATATCAGGAGCTAGCTTTGAGATAAATTAGTCACTGGCACAATGAACTGCAAATTTGGACTAGGCCTTATCACACTTATACAGATATTACATCAAGAATTGATCTATAATGAACTTTTGGCAAAACTTGAGTTTGAGACGAGGCGCGACCGCTGGTATCGGAGTTTGGCTGTGGACTGGCTCTCTCTAGCACAGAGGGCATAGAGCCTCGGCACATTGCTTCTGGCTCGCGCGAAGTGGGGGCCCTCTGACCCAATTCCCGGACGTTCACCCGCAGTTCACCGCGTGAAAGTGAGAGTCTCTTGCGCTCGACGCTGCTTCTCTCACTCACTTTATCTCCTACAACCCCTGATAAATCTATCTCGCTCGCGCCGCCGTGCTACCATTAGCGCGCTCCGAGCGCTCTAGTAACGGGTTCCTTTTTCCCCATCGTCCCCTCCACTATTCCTAGTTTCATCGTCCTACCCTCCTAGTTGTCGACCCCTCCACCCACGAATAACTATGAACCGGGAGCAGGGAAGGAGCGCCCTTTCGTTCGATCATGTTTTCTTTATGTATTTCCTTTATGAATCAGCAAGGGTGGTTTGGGACAAGGGGTGTATATTTTGGTTTAAGTGGGTTCGACACGAGGGTAACAAAGATCGTCAAACACACCCTTCTGACGAGGGAAGGACTAACTGGGCACTAAATTCAATTAGATTCTCTCCCTTAGGACATAATGTCAATTTGGAGACGGGGTCACCGCACGAACTATCTCCGGTCATCGTCCCAGTTTCTGGGCTTCGAGTGAGTTCGGGAAAAGCCCAGGTCCAAAGAAGGACAGCTAGCGATGGGTCAGCGGGAGTACCTCCTCTATCGGTCAACGACCTCGCTCGTGGATTATGTAACGACTCGTGGAACGTCGAGATCGTCGGTGGCGCAGGCGCATGAGAAATATGCATATAAGCGAGCAGCGACGAAGAGGACGATTCGAGTGACTTTCGTGACGTCAGATACACGACCTCGCCTACCTCAACTTCGTGCACGAGAAGGAGGTACCGTTGCACCTTGCACATGACGCTACTACTCATCATAGGACGAAGCCTCAGAAAAGACAAAATCTCTTCTTAAAAATAAAATACAGCTGGTCCCCAAACATGTGCAACGACAAGATATTTTCCTGACGAAACAGAGTTGGACAAGCAAAAAATTTTATGGGAACCAGCACTTGTCTAGATTCTAGAAAGCCAAAAACTTTGGGTAGGATATACATGTATTTTCAGTTAATAAGCTAATAATTACAAACTCTTGCACCACGCACAACCTTATTCCCAATGACTCGTCCAATGTAAAAGAAAGTTTATTCATAGCGCTTCTGCAGCAGCAATTTATAATAAGGCTGCAATAGAGTAGCATACTACTCAGCAATTTCAAAATCTAGTACGTTATGGTTGTGAAAGAATGATCAAAATTCAACAAGAGTTAGAGATGTCTCAGCAAGTGCATCCGAAATCATAAATTCTTTCCTTTCATCTAAGCAACTTCACACTATAGCGACGTATAGCGTGAAATTGCTTAGAGGGAAGGATTTATGCTCTTTCGAGTAGTATTATGTCCACACTTTTGAGTCAGCGTTTTAATCTGATCTAGAAACTTTGACATGAAGAGTATATCTCTGAGGAAAGAGTGGATGTACAGAGATTGTGGGAGCAAACTTCTAGTATTCGCCCGGACGAGGACAGTAACCCCGAGTGAACCCCTTGGCTGGGAAGAGGGGCAGTGGGTGATGGGAGGAAATCTGGGGGTGGTACATCGATCTTTTCAACAGTGCATTCCCGAAACAGGTCAGGGGGCGAACACCTCCGCTCTACCTCGAGTTCCTCGCGCACGCGCCCCCACCCCTTCAATAAACAGACCAACTGGGGGGTTGCCATGACGCTTCTCATCTATTCGGCTATGCCAATTTCAACACCTCGGTCACTGTGTGTCCATTCTCATAGTTCTACGACCTCGTTCACACCCCTCTCAACTTCATGGAACCATTTGTAAACAACCCAGTAAGTTCTAGAATCTTCCCTTCAATTCGGCAGAAACTAATTCAAATCAGAAATGAGTCCTGGAAGATACTTTGTTTTGTTCACTTTCCCAGTTCTGTTTACATTTTCAGTTCTATTTACTTTTTCAGTTCTGTTTACTTTTTTAGAAACTACTGTCTCAACTTTTTCGCCGACTGTGTCCCATATTTTACACACTGCATCGGAATTAGTCTCGCTCGGCTGGACCGGGTATAAATAAATACGGAAGCGAATCCGGCGGGCCTCGGGGGGCAAGATGCTTTTATTTTCCGCGAAACGCGCTACCAGAGTTGCATTGGTAGCAATAGCAGCGACAACATTGGTCATAGCGGCTAGAGATTGCACGGAGTGTGGCAATAGTACGCGGCCGCGAGGCCAACGACCGGAGCGCCGCGTGCGATTGCAAGTGGAGTGGTGGGTAGGGGAAGGTGAACGTTTTGCGGGGGAGGGGAAGGTACGAAACAGAGTAACGGTGACGTACGTAACTATCGCGCAAGCGCAATGCCAAACCGCGACGGCACGCTCGAGGGCATTAACCGTGCGTTCCGACCCCAAGAATTTGCTATTCGTCCAGGATTTGATATATTATCTATGTTTACTCTTCTTCACTTTGCCCGCTGTAAATCTCCGTAAAAGAATTGAGATCACGAGTCCAAGTCCCCCAAAAAAAATTGGATTCGAGAGTGCCTATGAGTCAGAGGATCAGAACCTGAAAGCCTGAGATGATTTGGGTCAAATCTGGCATGAGTGGTTGATAAAAGAAGATTATTTTTCGAAGGAGCATCACTTTGTTGGGATGATAATGCAGAGATAGTTAATATCCAAACTGATAAAAGTTGACACAGATTTGGTAGCATTTTTATTCGAGTTGAATTCATAAGCGACGTGAGCATACAATTGGATCTTGATCCCCAGACAGGAATTTACATAGTTTGCGTGCAATGGAAGTGTTATCCGCGTCTATAAAGAGATCACTGCGTTATCTAGAGAGGTCCACAGATATGGCTCGGTGGTACACCTACCACAATAATAAGCTGCTGACCAGATTCTAAACTAGATGCATCGGGTTCAGTAACCCCAGTAAGTACCAAAATACTCGCGCAATTAAATGAAAATGAGATCACGACTCGTTACCATATCAGAAGTGATGTTGAGGTGGGGGAAGAAGCGTGACCTAACCAACCCAGAGGTCGACGACCAGAGGGGTTAGTGCACCCCACGCACCCATTTCACCCTTCGAGAAGGAGACTGCGTTCACCTGTACTTCACGTACTAGAAACGATTTGCTGGAAACTTCCACGATATTACATTCCGATACTCACAAGATATAGTTTTCTTCAACTTCCTGTTCATCTTATATTATAGAATTTGATAAATCGCCGCGGAACATTAACCAAGAATAAGTACTGTGAAAATAGTATTGATGTAATTGGAAAGACGGTAGGAGAGTGCAGATTTTCATTTAACTTGTCTCATAAATCTTCCATGAACATTGATATATCTTCCTCTACTTTTCAGGTAGAAACAGATTATAAAAAGGTAAATATATATTCTATATATTTGTAATTACAATTCAGCTGTAGTATTTTTGAGTCCCCTGGAAATTGCACAGTCAGCTATCAAAGAAAACAGAATTGTCCAGAACAGAATCGAAACACTGAAGCATCTCCCTTCCCCTCTCCAGCTTCAGAGTCGATGAACTCTTAGAGAGGAAAAAGAATCATGGAATAATTCTGCAATAAATATACACCTTTTGCTCAATTTTACTTTCTGCATCATCGACTTTTCAAACACAGAACAGTTTTTCCTGAGGTTGACTTTCGTTTCCGTAACCACGTTCGATTATCGTTGGGGTCTGGCCTTTCACGCCTCCAATTCTTTTCGGGTAGTTTGTCTTATTGTGCAGGACTGACTTTACTGGTTGGGCGGGACGGTACTCTGTAGGAAATGACACTGGAAATTAGAAGAAAAGCAGTTGAATTCCCGCAGAGTCCTGAGGCAGATTGTCAGCGACAGGTTGAAAAGGAGAACCCACGAAATCATTATCCACGTCCGCAGAAGGGAAAGCATTGGGAACTATTGGAGAGTCCCTCTTTTACGCGCAGGTATACAATACGCCGTATAGGAATGTAGGGTGTCCCTTTTCTTGTTATGGGACCTTCGGAAAAAAAAAATAAATCGCCCTACATTCTCAGGAGGCCATCTGGCCCGGACGGTTTTCCGTCACGTAAGACTTCCTATAAAAATTCGTGGAAAAACTAATGGGCCGGGCCCTGAGGGTCAGTTAACTTATGATCATGGCGCCGACGTTTTAACGTCAAAGTCTGGAGTGACCTAGCCGCAAGCAGTGGAGCGTCTCAACCGCTGGAAGAGGCCCTGTGGAAAGGGAATAGAACGCGGAAGAGTTGGGTATCTGTAAGACTAGGTCGCTCGGTCACACTACTGTTGTTGTACTATTTTATAGAATATATCTTACTGACACTACTCTACTCGGACGTTTCGCAAACTCATGATCGACAGCGACCCATATTTGGACCGCTGCACTTGTCTATCAAATTGCTTTTACTCCAGAGTGAGTCTAGATCTGCTAGCTAGAACCCAGCCAGATTGGCAATAACGGTAATGGCAAATTTCTCAAAATATTTACTCGACCATTCAAACATCTGGAAATCCATCGCAATTCATATTTAAGAGTGACTGCTGGGAATTCCCCTGTATTCAATTAATAATCTCGTAATTACACATTCTTTTATTTCTAAGCTTTAAATTTAGACAATTACTCAAAATTAAAAGTTTCGATCAAATCTTTTTCATTTATAATCCCTGATTTTACAATTTGGAAAATAAAAATTCCCCCGTTAAATATTATCCTTTTAAATGTAAATAGTTTTTATTGGCAGTTCAACTAGAGACAATGAAGTCAATTAATATGAATTCAAGCAATGAAAATAAAATCAGTTTTAATAAATTCTAGGGATCCCAAATGCAATGTTTGTTTTCAAGCAAAAAACATCAAATCCCCTCTCCAGAGCTCCAGCAAGCGTTCAGCAGGAGAGCCGACTTGGATCTGCGAGGCCAAGATCGACGATTCGCGGCACCAGGTGGAGTTGGCAAATATGGAGGGGATAAAATACAAAAGTAGGGGGAAGGTATGCTACCACTTCCACTCAATCCTTTCTTTCGTAGTTCGAAGACCACGAGGACGTTGACTCGTCGGCCTTCGACTATCGTAATTGCAAATTTGGCAGGAGTAATGCCTTCGCAAGACATTTCAAGTTTCTTATTCTTATAATAAATATCAGGTTCGCCTCGAAACTTCCGGTCGTTTCAGAGGTCTTGAGTTTCTTAAAAAACGTAAGACAGATCCTGAAACCTAATGTGAACAAACAACTCCTGAGGCTGGAAAGCTGTGATGTAGACCAAAGACGGCCAGCTTACACTTTTGCTTCAATGTTTTCCAAGCTTTAGAATTCAGAAAATAAGTGGGCCATTTCCATGTTTCTTTCTCACGCGTAGCTATGCGAGAAGAAGAAAATTCACCGGATTTTTGATAGAAAATAGTATCCGCAGACCACAGTGGCCAAGATATTCAATTGGACTCGTCCTACTCTAAAGGAAGGACCATTCGGTTTCCAATTTCAATATTGTCGAGGTTCGAAATATAATCTTTGCTATTATCGATCCCATCTCCAAAAAATGTATTCAATGTCGATCGCGAGGTTAAAATCCCTGCTGAGGGTCCACGATACAACATTGAACGAGATCCTTGAAATTACGAGATTTTTGTCAAACCGTGATGAGAAGAACGAAAATTCAAGGCTCTTGACTTCTTCGAGGTGTTCCGCGTATTCAAGGTCAATATGCTAGGCGGTCGATAGCTTTTACATAACCTTGACTGACTCACACTCACGCACCATTCACTTCCTGGCCACCTCTCAAACACCTCGCGTGATTCTGGCACTTTTTTATTTTAATGAGATATACTTGTCCTTATGGAAATTTTAACTTTCAATCCGGGTCTTTTCCAAATTTTTGCAACAGGTAAAATTGAATTATCATTCTACTTCTGGCTTAATTTTTCAGATTTATTTTTACGAAAATATGAACGCTGGATTCTCAAATCTAAAGTAAAGTAATTAAAAATGTAATTTTAAGAAGTGCCAGACACGGAGAGTCTTTGATACCGCAAAATACAGCTCGGGCTATCGTGAATCAATTTTATTTATTTACTTGAAATAAATTCGCTAATGAATGAACTAATCGCATTCGTTGCTTTCACCGGTGCCAAGAACTTTCGAAAGACGATAGCCCGTGCCGAGTGAGTTTTCTTTTTATGTATATTGTTCCTAGTTTCTTACCTTGCATCCTTCACAGGAATGAACTCCATAATGAAAACCTGAAGCCTTGTCGCCGCAAACCCGGCAGAGTACCGTGGTCCCGTCAAATTCTGTAAAAGAAAAAGAAAAAAAAGATTAAGTCGAGAATAGCTATTAGATAAGACAAGAGTCGTGACTCCACGCGTCGTGGAGCACGCAGAGTGAGAGAGAGAAAGAGGTAAGAGCGGGTGGGAGTGAAAGAAGAACACTTTCTCCCATGTTACAGCATCGCTGTTACAACTTTCTGCTTTCACTCAGCGCTTGCTCGAGCGCACCGATTAAATGGCTCGTTTCGACGAAGAAAATGTCAATCCTAATCATGAATAGATACTTTCAAGTGTTGCATATAAAAAGGGATGAAAAAAAAAGAAGAAACGCAGAAGTGAATGAAAATATTAATAAATTTCAAACAATTTACCCAATTTTTACTCTTGGGCGAGTAATAGAAAAATGATTTGGAGGCCAAGAATTAAAAAATAATATGCTTGAAGTTTTGATTGTGTAAATTGAGAAACTTTTGTGACTTTTTCTTTGTAAACTGAAAATAGTTCTAAAATATTGGAACTTTTGAATTGGAAATAATATTTTATGTACAGATGAAACTCGTAAGACCTACATCAATCTGTAGCTGAAACAATATTTCTAGGGAAAATAGTACCGGAAAAAAAAATTTCAAAAAGTTGAACGGTGAGAATTATGGGAACGTTTAGAATAATTGGTAACATCGACAATGACAACTTCATGGAGTCTTCTACTCTTCTTGAATAAAAGATGTTATTTTAATTCCCTTAAAAACTTGATACTTATATAGTTCCGAGGAATAAGAAAAAAAATCTAATTTTTTCTTAATACTCAGTTTATAATATGATATACAGTATATACAGATTATGTATAAATTTATCTATAAGATTGCTACCTATATTGAGTTCTGCTTCTGGTCTTGCAGACGAAACAGTAGAGTCCATAGTGGGCATGTTGGGGCTGTGATGGGGGACTTGGGCCACTCTGTAAGGGCTCGATATAGGGGACATATTGGACATTGGGGACATATTTGAGATGTTGGACATGCAAGACATGTTGGAGATACAGGACATTCTGGAAACACTGGATGCTCTCGAGCAATGTGAGGAAATTGAAGAAATGGGTGATAAGGGAGCAGGTGGTATCCCTTGCATGCTACTGTCTGGAGCTAAGATCATCGTGAATATGTTTATCCACTCAAATTAAATACGATGCAAGCCCTAAGGTTATTATCCACAAACTGCACTACACTCAGTCGACATGTGGGTTGACATTTGTCCACCGTATTTGCCGTCACCTTCACACGTCACTGTGATACACTTCACTTTGTTAGTATCTCAAGCACAAACAAGTATCCGTTTTGGTCCTGTAGCACTTGGAGGTGACTTGTAACACTGAATATCGCAACTGGATTAACTCTATGATTTGCACTGAAGCTTTAAACAAAACGTGACAACGAGGAATAAGGCACGAGAGTGAAAGTCAGTCTTCGCTCGAGGGAGGTTCGCGTTGGTCTGACTCGAGTTTGGCGCTGCCGAGTGTCGGTTACCTGGAGTCGTGGTGCAGCCCTTACTCGCAACCAAGTGCAGTGGAGGGGAGTTTAGTGCTGAGAGCCTCTGCCTGCCCGTCTACAATGTCTACGCCCTGGCTACCTAGTATGTAGTAGACTGAGAGAGAAAAGGAGGCGGTGAGAGGGAAGGAAAGAGAGGGACGCTGAAGAGGCGAGTTCATCGTATTTTCAATGTTGGAGGTCACTGACAACTGAGCAGGCCCAGCACAATGCCGATCGCCGGTCGGACCAATGAGAACGTGGCGTGGCGAACCGAGCGCAGCCACGATTGGACCCCGAACTCCCCCACCAAGTTGCGAGTCTCCTTCCTCCATCGAGGAAGTTCATCGGCCGAAACCTTGACTGAATTACCCTGCAGCGGCGGCCAAGGCCATGCGCCCTCTCGCTCGCGCCAACCTCGGCTACCCGCCGTCTACCGTCCTTCTCTTTCCTGAGGAACTTTTTTCGCTCCCTCTCTCTTTCCGTCTCTCCTACAAGTTCTCCTCTCTCTTTTTGTCGGGCTTTGGCTCTTGCTCTGCTGCTCAGCTTACTTGCATACAATGCCAGATAGGAGTAACCATCCTTTCACTCGTACGTACGCGAAGCGTCGGCATAGATCTCTCCAACTCTAACCCACGCGTCGCGATGCCTTTTTACGATGATAGGCAGACGCCGGCGCTCTGGATCAAGTTTTTTTATTATTGAGCACTGGTGGCAGAGGGGCCACTGGATCAGGAAAATGAGGAGACATCGTAATACCCTGATGCATTCTTCTCTTAAAACAATACCTTCCTTCTTAACAGCAAATAATGTTTTGCTAAATTTTCGGCCCATAATCAGAAAATAACCTTCCTAAAATATAGCCAGCCGTTCAATTCGAGGTTCAATTTGTATGTCACTTGGATTGAAAAAAAAATAAGTACAAAAATTGTGAGCAAACTGATGAAATTCTTTTCATTTGAGATTTTATTTTCACAAACCAAAAATACTTTCTGATTCTCGGACGATAAATAAAACTGCTCGTATTCACTTCGAAATATTTTGTTTTCAAAGTTCTCCAAAGTTTGCAGATTACGCTGCTTAATATGGAAAAGTTCCAATTAAAAATTCTACAATTTGAAGCATCTTCATTAGCTATATCACACATTGATTTCTCTTTCAAATAACATATAATTATTTTCCTCGATTTCATAAACTGCTTCGTAGACAATAAAATTTTGAGGTTAGATAACTTTAGTGAACATCTTCAAACATTTCAGGCTTAAAATTATTATATGATTTTTAATCTTCTGATCTCCAATTTCTTTAATTCAAAACCTATTCAGTTCGAAATTTCTTTTCATTCACTGTGCAAGACTGAAGTTGTAAAGAATAAAGACCTCAGAATAAATGAATTGTTTGAAAAGCTGGAATTAAAATTTTAAGCTTCCATTATCACTTATTTGAAATTGTTAAATCCAAAAGTCTTTCACTTTGATTCGGTTTACAAAGGTTTGAAACGAATTTCGTCTTCATCACAATCGTAAATATACGACTAATTTTCAATGAAGAGAAATACTATGGAAAACCCTCAGAACTGGCGGAATTTTTCTTCTGGAGTTTGAGAATTTACTTGTTTACGAGCTTGAGGCACGTGCCCATGGCGAACGTGAATTCCATGAGCTTGCGAATGAAGTTTCCAGACGTCAAGTCAATGTCTCCCACGGAGTTCGACGAACCCCGGTTTCTGGATGTCCTCGGTGAAACAGAATACAATGCGAATCGGCGATTCGAAGTTCGATTCAGCATAGCCAACACCTGTCCCCATTTGCCCGCAGCAGTTCCCAGGGATACATAATATTTTTCTTCCTTCCGTCGCGTCGCGTCGGTAATACGAGTATAGTTTCGGGCATTCGAGTCTCATTGCGAAAACTAATAAAGACCCACGCTTGGGACCACGACACAGTCAGTGTAGGAAGCCTTCGAGGCGAGTCCTTGGACAGGACACTGAACCGCGAGGAGGATCTGCGACCGAAGAACGTCCACGTCGTTGCCGGCTCGTCGAAGGACGCTCAAATCATTCTGCTTGCCTCGGCGAATTTTTTCTTATGGTGGAGAGGGAGAGAGAAACTTCAACGATGCTGAATTGTGCTTTTTGCAAAAGGTGACGAGAAAATTGATACTCCCGGGAACGATATCACGTTTTAGTCAATGTTTATGACATGCTTGCAAAATTCTCTTTCTTTGCGATTCATTTCATGCCTTGTAGCCGTATTCAGTTTTATTAGAAGAAAGGATGCTAGAAGAATAAATTTTATAATGAACGAAAGGAATTTCATTGTGAAGAGTCGGTTTTCATTATTGAAATAAAGAAAATGAGTATTAGAGTCAACTTCTCTCCTTGTTGAAATCATCATTGAATAAGGAAAACTGGTTAAAAAATTGTAACGACAGAAGCTATCGTACGAGAAACATATTTCTACGTATGCAATGTTGTCCAGGAATGAAAATTATATATTTTATGCGAGTGAGAATTTATTTAAATTTTAACTTTTTCCCTTCATCAATAAGATATTCTTCAGGGTGGCGATATAGCGGGCGATTTCCAATTCCCGGTCGAGGTTTTCAATCTTCCCGGTCAAATAAAGATAAAATATTCATTTTTGTCGCAGAAAACAACCATTTATTGTAGTTCATGACTTTCTTCTGAACTTTCTCCAACAAAACAGATCAAACATTGCAAAATAAACTTATTTTGAAAAAAATCCTCAAATTTTCCACGGAAAAATATCATTCTTTCCACAAAAATTGAAACTATCAAACTTAGCATAGGAAACAAAATTATATGAAAATAGCAACAAAAAAAGAGGACTTGAAACAAAATAGTTTATTTACCAACAAAATAAATGAAATTTCGAATAGCGCTATGAATCTTGAACTGAAACAGTTAAATTTAAAACCAAAAAGATGAATTTTCAACTAAAATGATGAATATTTAACTGGAGAACTTCAATTTTTAACCTTGAAGGTGAGTATTCAAACAGAAAGAATAATTTTCAAATTGAAAGATTCACTCTGTACTAAAAAATACAATGTTTCAACAGAATAATCAAACTTCGAACTCGAAAGGTATTCAATGTTTAATGAAAAAGAAGAATTATCAACGAAAACTTTGATACTCAAATTTTAAAATTTTTAAACATAATATTTAACCAAACAAATTAACTTTTAAATACAAGTATGGAATCTTCAATTGGAACAAACTGTTACGTTTTTAAACAAAATGAGGAATATTCCAATAGAATTGTAAATGCTAAACTGCAGTAGTTGAACTTTGAACCAGAAAGACGAATTTCCAGCTGAAATGATGAAAGTTCAACTGAATAGAATACATAGTTGAATTCTTGATCAAAAATTGATTTTAAACCAAAAAATTCCCTTTCCAACAAAATGGTTGAATTGTAAACTATTGAAACAATGATTTCCAACAAAAAATTGAATTTTTACATTTTGGGATTGAAAAATTATTTTTAAACCATAAAGATAAAAGTTTTAAATGAGATGAATTTCCGACTAAAATCCACAAAATTTAACTTCCGAATAAAGAGATGATTTTCGAACAAAAAAATCGATTTTTCAACGAAATAATTCAATTTTCAATTCAAAAAGACAAATCTCCATACAAATTGTTGAATTTTCAACCAGAGAAGATCAGTTTTCCGCTAAAAATAAAACAGGCAAATTTTGAGTTAGAGAAATTAACTTCCAATCAAACTGATGAATTCCCAGGTAAAATGATAGATCTTCAACTGGAATTTTATTTTTATTTACTGGAAAAAGATTAATTTTTGAACATTTAGATTGATTTTTTTACAAAAAGGCGAATTTTCCTTAAATAACGTAAATTCTTTAAGAAATTGTACAATTTTTCAATTCAAAAATGAATTGAATTTTCACCCATAAAGATCAATTGCTTTTCAACAAAGTATGTACGTTTTCAACCAGAGATGGAGTCCAAATTAAAATAATGCACCTTGAACAGAAAAATTTAATTTTCAACAAAAGAGTTCCAAGAAGAACAATAAACAAGTTTTCTATAAAATTCAGAAATATTTTTCTTTTCGAAATACTACTTCTACTCCAAAAGCTGCTTGAAGTACTTTCTTCATTTAAAATTAGGAAGAGGGGACTTTCCAATTGTGCCGCATCTCAAATTGGAAGACTGATTTTTCGAATCCCTCTTTTCTAAAACCAAATTATAAATATTTTAAAATGTTCCCGTTCCACGTACCAAATTTCCTGTTCCAAGTGAAATTATGTTTCCCTACCAAAAGTTCCTGCCTTAAAATATAAACCCTAATTTTTTTTTTAAACTCCTTGTCTTGAGTCAAATAAATGAAGAGGAAACAAGTAAAGCGTGATATATTAATTTTTCCGAAGAAATTGAGAAAATAATTCTTTCTGTATGTTCGGGCCATCATTAATTCGATTATCAAACTTTAGTCAGCTGAATATATCGCAGGAAGCAATAAATTTGCGAAAGGTTTGTTTTTTTTAAATGGAAAAAAATGAAAATTGTTTCTCTTATCAAGTATATGGATAAATTAAAAATTTTTCATAATCAGACTAAAGGAACGTTACATCCTTCAAATTAAATGATGAGGTATCATTTCCATTCATAGAAAAAAAGCGTCCATTTCTCGTATTTTTACGGTAAGATTTCTAATTGTCTAGGTTAGGTCAAGTAAATTCCCGGTTTTTGATCAAATTCCCGGTTTTTGATCAAATTCCCGGTCTTTCCCGGTTTTCTGGTGAAGTCGCCACCCTGCTCTTCTAAGCTATCAATCCCATTTCGAAAAACCATTCTATTCTCTTTGCATCTAATGTAAAATAAAAACCGGAATTACTTTTAACAATTTCAACTGGAGCTCTACGAACAATAAATACAACCCTTTTACTAGCTCCAAATCAATATTCGATGAAATTGGACTCCCTCGTAAAGTTTTCAAGTACTTTACCGTAAAAGGGTTGAGCGATTTATAAGGAAAGCAGATTCGCGATAAAATCCAGCCGGCTCCTCATTCTAGTGAAAAGGAAGGGAGGAGGATTCCGTTATCTCTAATAAACCGAGGCGGAAGAGAAAAACCTTTTTTCAAGTAAAGAACGACCCTTTTTTCAAATATTGAGGCAACGTGGGTGGAAGCGGAATATACAAACTCGTCCCCGGGTACCTGTGAGGAATACCCCCACCACTGGGCCCCAGCGAACTAAATACAATGTTCCCCATTTCCCAGGTCCGTGGGGGGCGGGGAGGCTTGCATACAGTTTGCAGAAGGAATTGAGGGATAACTCAGTGGTGGGGGTATGGTTTTCAGGTGCCCGGGGACGAGTTTGTACATGCCCGGGTGGAAGAAACCTGATATTCTTCAGGAAAGCAAAAGTTTTTCTTGAGCGATGTACAATCACAATAACCTGAGTCTGGGACTCGAGACCCTTGCTCAGGAGTGGGGGACAGCCTTCAACCCTTCTCGCGCGAGGCAACCCTTCGTTGGCCTTGCGCCGAGTTTGCCAGTTTACCTACCACCAGGAAAGGCTTGCCGTCACTAAAATCTGCCAACTTTTTTCAATGCCAACTTTATTGCTCCCATAAACGCATAAACTTAAACTTTCCCTGAGCGCATGGCTAACGGTCGACACCCGACTACACTACACGAGGCCAACCTCCGAGTTTACTTCTTGTATTATCGATACAATAATTTATTTTTATGATTTTATGATCCTTTGGGTCAGACCCTCTGCCCTTTTACATCTCAGGTTCCTAATCGCCGCTCGATTCATTCTAATTTACTGCAAATCACTTTTTTTGTGAACTTGACTTTTACTGCAAGATGCAAGTCGTACAAGGATACTCTTCGAACCTTTTTATCGGCTGATTTAAAGTTGGAAGTAATTCTTCTTCCAAAATAATTGCCACATCATTTAAAAATACTTTTCACGACTCGATTCCTTGAGGTGATCGAATTGCACGCGTGGAGTTCCAAATATATTCGCTAATCCTGGACCGGATCATCGATCAACAGTAAGCAAATGATCTCCTTGAAATCGGCTAGCGACCTGCAACCGAAGTCGAATTTATGTGCAATGCATACTACAACTTTGTGTAGTAATGTTAAATTGCTATTTTTAAACCATATTTTCAACCAAAAATGGAACAGTAACATTTTTGGTTTAAAAAAACTAATTTTAAAACAAGTTGACTTTCCAAACAGATAAATTAACTTTTACTGAAAACATAAATCGTTAACGAAAATTTTATTACTTAAATTTTGCATTAAAAAAAAGGATGCTTAACTAAACAAATAGATTTTCAACTGAAACTATGGAAATGACAATTGGAATAAGTTAAATTTCCAGTTGAAAAAAATGACATATAACACAAAGAATTAACTTTCAACCCAAAAAAAAAAACAACTTTTTAAACAAATTTTTACAAGAAAATATGAAGAATCAAATGAAATAAAAAATATTGAACTGAAGTAGTTGAATTTTAAACCAGAAAGACGAATTTTGAAATGAAATGAGGAAAATTTAACTATTTATAGAATAGTTCAATGTTTGACAAAAAAATTAATTTCCAACCAAAAAATACAATTTTTCAATAGAATGGTTGAAATTTAAACCATAAAAATAGAAATTTTGAAAGAAAAATGGAATAGTGAAATTTTTGATCGGAAAATTAATGTTGAACCTAACATTAAGAGTTTTGAACAACGTGAATATTCGACTAAAATGAAAAATATTTAACTGTATAACTCGAATTATTAATCTTAGAGGAGAATTTTTGCAGAAGTATATTAACTTCCGCAGAAAAAGATGGTTTTCTCTCAAAACATCGATTTTTCATAAAAATATATGAAGTTTCAACGAAATAATTGAATGTTCAGTTCCAAGAGGCAAATTCCAACCGAAATGTCGAATTTTCAACTCGAAAAGATCAATTTTCCATAAAAAATGAAACTGTTAAATTTTCAGTTGAAGTAATTGATTTTTAACCAAAACTGATGAATTTTCAGGTATACTGATGAATCTTTAGAAGAATAGATGATTTTTAATCAAAAAGATGAATTCTGAACCATAAAAATTAATGTTCGACAAAAAAGGCAAATTTTCCACGAAGTACATAAATTCTCAAAGAAATAGTTTCATCTTCAGAATCAAAAATCAATGTTCAACTGAATACTTACTTGACTTTTTACCAAAACAAATAGTAGTGGATTTTTTTACTCAAAAAGTATGAATTTGCAATGAACAATGTAAACAAGCTTTCTATCATAATTCAGAAATATTTCTTCTCCGGAATACTACTTCTACTCTAAAGACTGCTTTGAGGACTTTCTTTATTTAAAATTAAGTAGAGGGGACTTTGAAACTGTGACGGATTTTGACATTTTCTACTTCTTCACTGAAACTCCCTGTCCTAAAAAAAAACTATAATTATTTTCTGAAATTCCCTACCATCAATTCAGTTATAAAATTTGAGTCAGCTAAACAAATTTTAAAGAGCAAAAAATTTGCCAAACTTTCGCCACCCTATAAAAGGATTGAAGTCTGTTTCTTCACAATTATTTTGGTAAAAAAAATAACGAATCAATTAAAGTCTTAAAATTATTTGAATAAGTCAAATTTGTTACTAATTGAGACTTCATTTCTTCCGCAAGATTCACACATTTCTCTAGAAAAAATGGTTTCCCCTCAATTTATATAATTTTAATCCAGAAAAGAGACGTGAATTCAAAGTCTTTTTACTTCTGAAACGAATAATTTGGTTTACTACCAAGAAATAATATAATCAAGTCCATTTCAGTATGATCTACGAAGAAAGCGATTTCCTCGCATTGTTGACTTTTAGTTGATTACATGTCATTCTACGGGAATGTTTTTTTCCTTCGAGTGAAATCGAGTGATTCGATATCGACAAAATAAATGTTATAGTAGAAATTTTCTAAATTTGCAAATTTAAAATAATCGGTACGATAAAAGGAATGAAAACCATATAAAAAAATCTGATTGTAATGATAGAATAACTGTAAAAAAGTGTTCTTCAGCAGAAAAAGGTCTGTGAACTCAAATCTTCTGTCAACGCTGAACAAACTATTTCTTCTAGATGTATCACTATATGACTAATTTATAGTTCTGCTCAATGCATCAAGATAGCAAGATTCTGAAAATCTTAAAAAGAAGATTGTGTAAACTCACTCT
Organism: Neuroterus valhalla; assembly: GCA_011762715.2. NCBI lineage: Eukaryota > Metazoa > Arthropoda > Insecta > Hymenoptera > Cynipidae > Neuroterus > Neuroterus valhalla. Next base: position 1,130,356 of record WSXT02000015.1, read on the forward strand.
TTTCCATATAATCTATGATCTGGACTATATTTACATAATGAAATGACGGATCTTGAAATAAAAACCAAAAAATTACAATGACAAAAGCAATCTTGGATCGTAAAGATGTTTCCTCCTTTCTAGTTCCACGATGATAAAACGAAGACTCTCAACATTTATCCGACTGCGGAAGGATACCATAAAGATTGTTCGAGAATAATTTCCATAAAATCAATTCTCACGATTGACCAATCTCCGGTCAACGAACTTTCGGAGGTCTCTTTCGTCGAAACACATCTTCGTACGTCGACTTGTCACTAATTAACTCGGCACACTCAACATTTCTTTAGTTCTTCCATTTTCTGAAGCCGATCGCTGCTGTCGATAAGTCTCAAAGTCATGCTTCAGGGTCAAAACAAGGCCCAAGAGCCACAAATAATTCATGAACTCATTTTTAGATCCATCAATATGTGTCTTATAAAGTCTCAACAAAAATTTTGTGTTGACGACCATCAAAGAAGAACATTTTGGTGCATACAATACAAAGACAAATGATTTACTCCATTTCTGCCAAGATACATACACTCTAAATTCCTTGGAATGAACTTTCATTCCAAGCAACGACTGAACTGTCAGTTTCATTCTAAGAGAATGAACTTTCATTCCCTAAGAATGAATCAGCTTGGACGGTGAGATTTTCATTCCAAGGTTAAAAATGAACTGTGTTTCATTCCAAGCTGGAATAAAATGTTAGTCCAAGCGTTGGATTAACATAACGTTGCGTCAAAAGTACGACCTAACCTAATTTTTTACTCTTTAAAAATAAAATTTTCACAATATTTTTTACTCTTAGTTGTAGCCTATGCATAGTTTGGGTACATTTTTTTCAATTTATGACCAATTTCTTCCACTAGTTTTCATTTTGAGTGGTTTCTTCTAAAAATTTTGCTAATATATATATATTTTTATTGAAAATAAATCAGGTTGAATAATATGATTTATAAGAATAAGATCACCGACTAGTACAGACAAAACTAGAGCTTCCTCGAAGCCTTCGGTTAGGCACTGTTAGTTTCGAAAAGCTTCAAAATACCACTCGTACACCCTGTGCAGGTTAGTGACTTACCCTCTACACATTTGATGATCTAATTTGACCTGTTTTCTGAAAAAAATATTAAATTTCCAGGAGAAAAAGTTTTACAAGTATAAGCATTAAAAAAATCTTTTAAGACAGTTTTTTAAATAACTTTTTTGAAAGGCTTTATTAATAGTGTTTGTTCACCTTAAACGATAATATATATATAAACTATAGTCATATGTGGAAGACACTAAAATCAATTAATTACTTTTTTTTTAATTATTCATTGTCGTCCATAACTTTCAGGTCTTTCTGCGATTTCAGCAGTTTTCTAAAAAACACACACAGAAAAGAGGTTATGTTGATGGTTTGCCCGCTTGCTCCGTTCATTCCAGTTGGAATGAAAATTCATTCCAAGGTAGGACTGAGACAGTTTCATTCCTAG
>WSXT02000015.1:1131957-1143286 GCA_011762715.2 Neuroterus valhalla
CTAAGAGAATGAAATTTCATTCCAAGGAATTTAGAGTGTAGGGAACGATGCTTCCGAGCATTTCGAAAAAATATAACTTTTGGGAGGGACTGAACCCCCATCTCTGCTTTGCCAGTCGTAGGACTTCTTTGAACAACTGCCAAAAATTCATTTGATCTCTTTTTTAAATTTCAATGGCTACCGAAATGTTTAGAGTGAATTGGGAACACTCTGGTTCACGGTTAAGGAGGATGGTTGCTCTGGAACAGTTTCTGGGGAAACAAAGCGATTATTGTTCGCGCTTGAGTGCGGAGTCCTTGGCAATGAGCAACCGGTCGGCGACCCTAGTATGTAGCTCGTTGGCAGCTTCCTGATGCCAATTTCTGAACATGGTGTCAACTACCTGCATTTATTATCGCAATTGTCTACGCGCATCGTACTAGCCATCGATAGATCCTTATGGCTAGTGAGTACAATGTACTTCCGCAGCGCGCTATGGGCATAACGGATCTCCACACGTCACGCACATGCATATCGTATGCAATGTCACTGAACCTGCACTACTGCCACCACGTTTCTATTATTCCTGCACTACAATCGGATGTATTTTATATTTCAAAATAACAAGAACTACCAAAAAAATGTTTGTCGAAGAAGTTCCTCCGAAGAAATGTGTACCGAATAAATGAGGGCTGATTCTTCCTTGAGTTAGACAACAAATTTTCCTGAGTGCTGGACTTTCTTTGCTGCCTAATTAAGTAGTTTCAATTACAAGTAATATATGCAAAGGTTCCTTAAGGAATAAAGAATGTCAAGAAAGAAAATGCAACAAAGAAATATAGAGTATCATCGTGAAAAAAGTCGCAACGCTTTCACCATCATGCGCCAAGCTCTCGTTTTCTACAGAATGTTTTTCGGGCGAGTGGGCCACGAACAGGTAGACTGTTGAATTTTCAGAGGCCTGACGCCGCTGACACAGATCCGGTCTCATAGTTATTAATGCAGCCGAATGTAACGAGATATGATCAGGGGCACGCGTTGCATAAAAAAATTACGAGGCATGGTCTAGCGAATACCGCCTGCATCCTAATTCCGTTTATGCCAGACGCACAATGCACCCATCTGTAATTCTATCCTTCTGACTCTTTTCCCACCCCCAATTATGCATTGCATTTTTGATTCTTCACAATTCGTTTGCAGTCCCTCAATTTTTGTCCATCTATGGCGTATTCTGTGCCTCGTTGAACATGGCTGAAAACGTTTTGAAAGTGACAAAAGCTTCTTTTTCATAGTGAAATATGTTTCGAAATGTGGATTTGAAAATTTAAATTTTATTTGTGCTGTCAAAGGGTATGTTTTTCAGCAGACTATTACGGAAGTAATGCAAACGCTCATATGAGGAAATGCAATGCTTCTAAAAATAATCAATCAAATTGAGGAATATACATCTGTTATTCAAAAAATATTCCAAGAGAAAAGTGTTGGTTTTAGTGTCAAGAAATAAAAAAATAAAAAATATCTTTCTACATTACAATTACTGTACAAGTGTACCTATGTACACTTTAAAAAAAAAACTAATGTGAACTTGGAGTTATCTCAAATATATAGTTTTTTTGACATTTAATCAACGCAAATTTTCTTCTTCAAACAGTTTTATAGGACTCATCCATCAGATTTCAAAATAATCCTCTTAGGTTTGAATAAAAAAAAAACTAAAATAGAATCAACTTAGGGACGCACTAAGTTAGAATAAACTTTACTAACAATTGTCTGTATTTAGGAAGTGAAAGATAAATTTCAAAATCTCTAGAACTTTGGAAAAACTGGATAAAAATTCGACTCACAGAAATTCGATATTAAAGAGAATTTTTTCCCTCCTTCTACAATTTTTAAAATAAATTTCAAGGCAATTTTAATCAGCAAATATAAGGTACTTATCTTGGTATAATCATGTAGCTCTGTCGACCAAGGTTTCTTATATATTGAAATTTGACACTTTAAGACAAAAAAATATTGGGAACATATTCCTCGTGTTTTTCTAGTGATAAATTATTGGGGAAAGGACTTTCAGTGATCAAAAAGTGCAATTTCGTCTACAAATTTTAATTCATCTGTGTGTTCCATTTTGATCACAATTTTTTTAAAATTGTAACACTTTCCTTGCAGTCTGCACTCTTGGAACTCTGTTTTGACTGTGAGATTCAGACAAAGGCATCAATGGCGTTTGAGTACGCTATGGGGAACAGTGTTGTCATTCTACAATATTTACAATAATAATAATATTTATAAATTAGTTGATTCCAAACATAATTTCTGGTTGAGTATAGCAAATAATTACTCAAGAATAAAGTTTCCCTGAATCCTCAAAAATTTATTGAAGCGAACCAATTTCTGCTCATTCAACACAGCAGTTGATTAATTGAAACCAATTCTCTAGTTGAAAAAATATTCAAACAGAAAAAGGCCGAATAAATGCAAAAAAATTGACCGGAACAAACCAGTTTTTATTGTTAAAAAAAATTGTTAATCGATTCGAAAATCAATTTTTGGTCACGCCAAGCAAATATTTACTGAGAAAAAAAGTTTCCTTCAATCCAAACCATTATTTTAGAGCAAGCCAATGTTTCTTGATTTACCAAACCAATTTTGGTCCTCAACCGAGTCCTCAACAAAAATAGTTGATTGATTCAAACAAAACTCATGGTTGAGTCTAGAGCAGTTATTGGCTCGGGAGGAAAATTTGCTAGAATCAGAAAGAATTGGTTCAAGCTATCACCAAATATTGGCTGTTGGAACAAACCAATTCTGATAGTCAAAAAAAAGTTGATTGATTTGAACAAAATTTATGGTTGGGTCTAAAAAATATTTACTCACGGAAAATATTGGCTTGAATCCAAGAAAAATTTGGTTGAAGCAAAGCAATGTCCGTTAATTCAAGAAATCAGTTATTCAATTCTCGGTTGGATCTATTAAACATTCACTCATAAAGAAAATGTGATTGAATCCAAAAAATTATTTGGTTGAAACAAAATAATTTTGATTGTCCACAAAAATAGTGAACTGATCCTAACAAAATTTATGGTGGAATCTATCAAACATTCACTCGGGAAAAAAGTTTGAATAAATACTAAAAATTAGGCTAAAAAAACAATTTCGGTTTTCAACGAAAATAGTTGATTGGTTCAAACATAATTTATGCATACAAGAAACTCGATAAAATATTCCAATTTCTAAGGCTCCTATTTTGGAATTGAACCTGTAAGGGATTTGGCTTAATGGTTTAATAATAATAATAAAAATAATTTTAGTCAAAATCGCAATTTTGATTGATAATCCCCATTTTATCAACTATTTGAAAATTTTGAGGTACAAAGCTTTCCAGAAACATTCTTTCGGTGCGTACAGTCTGATTGAAGAAGATATTCATTATTCAGTGCAAGTGAACAGGTCCTTTTTCTGCTGTGGCTGTATCATCAAACTGGGAGAGAGGAGAGTTTGAAAGAAAGGCGGTAGAAGAAGAAGAAAAGTAAGCAGAAAGGTAGACTGGCAAGGAAGGGGGGAAGGGAGGCTGTCTAAAAAAGAAGATAAAAAAAGAAGAAAAAGGGGCAGAAGAGTTGTGTGCCACGGTTACGATGAGATGCCCTGCTCCGCATTGCCACTTTGAGCGATGCAAGTACTTTATAGCAAGTTCTCCACTTCTTCCCTCCATCGACCTTCTTCTTATACTTCTTCTACAACCGACCTCGTAACAACTCTGCAAGTACATCTCAACGTACGGAGGATTGGCCGTGATATTCTTAGACACTCGCACGAGCGAGCGGCCACGGCCAACCGCTTTTTTCTCTCTCGATTAATTGCAAAGCAACTCATACATCAAGACTCCGTCATCTCCTACGTACATATAATTCATAAAATTTGCAGAAATTATTCTGAAAATGTTCTTTATTTGCATAATTTCTTCTTTGGTGGGACCTCAAATTTTAGAATGCATTGAAAAATTGTCAAGAATACTATTTTCTGACATGACAAATGAAATCAAGAGAGCAGAAGAGAAATGGATGCAAACTGAGAAGATGTCAAACTTCAGTGGGTAATTAGATACCTGCTTGAAATATGGCTTTAATGCGATTACCGTTTCTGTTTGTCGGTATACAGTGAGATTATGCGCGGTTTGTTTGGCTCCTGAGGAAGGATAGTTCACAACAAACGAGAACTGGAGGGATTCTTGTAACCCGACAGATTTTGCATTGGCCCCATGAGGACCATTCATTGGTTTCTCGTTTCGCCATAATTGACAAACAATAATCCCATCGTTACGTTGTGGCCTAGACCCTGTTTTTGAAGGCGTGGTCCTTTAACGTGCTTAACGGTTACGGAAAGGGTTAAGGAGTCAAGTTGTAAATTTACACTAGACTGGAAATTTTATGGTTCCGCACGAGCCTTAGGTCTCGATACTCATTTCAAAATGTTCCCCAGAATAACCTCCGAATTTCAAATGTAATCCTTTCGAGTGTAACCCTTTCGAACCCAAATACCTTGACCAAGATTTTAAATTCAGTGGGCCACACGAAGCAATGAAAGAAGTAGTCGAGAGTTTCATTCAATCCTTTTGTCATTCAACCACTCAACCACTCTGCAGTTTATACTTTATATAACTCGGTTTCCCAAAGATAAGGATGGAAATGGGCTTCGACAGTCCATCTCCTCATTTAATCCTCCTTAATCCCTTTATGTCCTCAATTTCTCTTGGACAGAGCAAATTGTAATAATTTAATTCCTTCGTCCGTATTTCTTCGATTCTAGGAAACGATTTTTCCTGAATTTAAAACAAAGTGAACTCGATCAGAAATACTGTGGCGTGCGTTCGATTTGGCTCTGTGGGAATAGAAACGATGTGGATGAAAAAGGAGAGGAAAAAATCCTGACAAATCCTGTTTGCCATTCAAAATCGCCTCACGTGAAGAAGTTTAGAGGGGGGTGGGGGGCAAATGTGAGGGTAAAGCGCCCGGGTTCTGCGAATGTTACGGGACCACATAGCGACGTGGGAGTGCAACAAGGACTGCATTTGTGTCCACTAGTCAGGTGGACATGAACATATACAATTATACATTGTACATGAACGTGCTTAGTGCGCACATGCAGGCGCGATATCCGCGAGTACACCGACCCCTTCCGCTTGCAAACGGTCACCGAACCCGCCTGCTATACTACTATCTCATGTCAGAATAGTTGGCGTGATCCACTCTATGGTTTGCTTCATCTATTCTATGGTGAGTTCGATGCAGAGCGCGTAACGTTCGCAAATCGTTCGTTGCATCTACAATCGACGACACCATAAGCGCCTACGCACGACCACTGCAATTGACTGACGTCACTATACATTCATCGTTCACTGACCGATTGAGTCCCACTTACCGTGATTTATGTTTATTGATCGTGTGAATCTTATTTATTTATAGAGAAGAAGCAAACAGAAATCAATAGGAATTGCAAAAGGGGTTTTTACAAAAATCGTAACGCATATGGGTATTCTCCACAGACAGGGCACTTACGTGTCCAAGGGTTATATTACTGAAACTATCGGTCATATTGGTGTTGAACTCTGTGAGGATTTTCATTTTAGTACCTTACAACATGTCCTACAATAAAAATTAAATTAAATTATCGTAACTCAGACTGAAAAAATATTATGTGTCCAAAAAATGGCTTTGAGAGATGTCCAATTGTCCACGAATGCCTGAAGCATATTTCGAAGCCACGTAGAAGATAAATATTATAAACATAGCAATGTTAATGCAATATTCACAACATATGCACGCAAATATAAGTGTCCATGGATATATTTTTGTGGTTACGTCGATACATAAACAGGGATCATCCGACAAGTAGGAATACCTTTTTGGGACCAGTTCTTGCGTGGAGTTGAAGAAAAAACCACTCACTACCTATTCCTCCAAGCTTTGAGCGTGAAAATGAAGAAATTCCTTCGCAAATTGAAAAAAGTCAACGAGAACCTTGCGTATTTTTATAAGTATCCAGCGACGTACTTGACAATTATTTCTACATTTATTAACAAAATTTAATAAATAAAGGATAAAAATATATATCAGAACGAAGGGTAATGAATCGCAAAAGGATTTTTCAATCAATTCTACTTTAAAACTTTGTAAACAATTTTTATGTCGTTTTCCATTGACGTAACCTCCATTGACGTAACCTCCATCGACGTAACCGCTTACTTTTAGCTCGTCAGGGGCAGATTCAACTGTGCCTCTCCGAAAAACTTGTTCAGAAAAGTTATGAGAACGGATTTTTTTTGGATAAATTATTTTGTTTTAATCATAAAATCACCAAAATAAACGAATAATATGGTTTTCATAATAAAAACTGGAAAAATATTCTTCTCATTTTGAAAATGTTTGATTTCTTACAATCCTGAATTTTGCTTGGTAGATTAACAGAGGTTATGTTCATATATAACCTAGCTTATTCTAACCAAAGATATTAATATCCGTGGTAAAACTCTAAGCTGCATGAACGGTTATTGTTTATCAACTAAAATTCAGTGAAAAGGTGAACGTTTATTATTAAAAATGTTTTGTGAAAATCTTACTTGTAAGTCTGATTGAAAGTGTAAACTTAGATGTTTTCGTGCAAATTGTGTTTTGTGAAAACTTTGTTTCGTAAAAACATTGTTTTGTGGAAATACTGGAAATGGTCTTTATTTATCAATTTGATCAAATTTAAAAATATATATAATTATATTTTTCATGGAAATAGTATTTATTTAAAACTTCAAACGTTTTTCAGCAGGAAAATAAACAGCGAAATGGCCATGGGTAAAAAACAGAAATCAGATTCACCAGCAGAATTATAAAATGGAATCAAATACAAATTAAACATTTTTAAATAAATTAAATATAGATAAGCAGGTAGAAGTCACAGAAAGACCAGGAAGAATCTGTCGTAAACGTGGTCATAAAAGGAAGCTTGAAAAGCTCAATCTCTAAGAACCTTAGTTACATAGATTTAGTTATTATCTATTATAAATGATTAGAAACTTTTGATATTGAATTTTGATTATCTAGCAATTTATGTTAATACAAAATTAAGAAAAATGGTATATTTTGTATCAAAGTCGGTTGTTACGACTGCGAAAAATGTATAATATCCAAAAATTATTATTATTTGTTATTATGAAATTATTAATAATGTTATTAAATAAAAGTATGATACCTGCAAAGAAAAATAATGTAATTTCTACGTTATATCTTCTATTTTCAAACTATAATCAGAGATTGGTTCATTTTATCTGAAAGAAAATTGATAATAAGATAAAGCGTGACGTCAAAAATCCGCACAAGCCTTCAAAATGAATTTGTAGCGTGAATACTTTCAGGAGTTCTTTTTTTTTGAAAATAAATCTAACTCTAATCACAAAATACAATTTTTGAAATATTTTCTAAAAAAATTTACTTATTTCAAAAGTTCCCTGTATTTAGAGAATTACCCATATAGGAAGAGAGTTAGCAAAAATACTATGCTGCGTCGAGTTTGGGGAGTGTCTAAAGAGGCCTTACACATAAAGCTGTAAAGGGTTAATATATAATAATAATAATAATAATAATAATATAAAATATTAATATATAATCAATATAAAATTGCATAATCATGCATAAATAATTGAATGATCTTATTTTTATTTTTCACTATTTCTTTTATAAATGATTCTAATTTGAAATTTCTGATCACGTTCAGACTTTGACAGTATGAAGGTAATATGAATACAAATTTCTTGATGTGCTACGGATATTTTGGGTAAATTTATGTTTTAAATAAGCCTCAGAGCATCTGAAAATTTCCATTATTTCGCTTCTTCTGAAGAGGCATCCGTAATTATACATATAATATAGAAAAATGGAAGCTTATAAATTAAAATAAAGAAAAATTCTGATTTCAAACATAATACAATCAAAGAATAATAAATTGTACTTAATTTCGAATATATTTGCACTGGTCATCAGATAAAATCAAGGGAAACGTAAATATTTCGATAGAAATCGGCAAGTGCATTTGTCACAAGAACCATAACCTATCTTAATCCTCGGTTCAACTCTCTTTAGTCCTCTGCACTATACCTGTTTATAAACCTTTCGTTTCCGAGGGGCCAGAGTTCCTATAGTTTGGGATTTATTTCGCTGTTCTACCCTGACCTCAGAGAATCATCAGAGGATTCCTGGGACGATTTAGGCTTAGACTTAGAGAGATATACATATACAGTACATGGTGACACCCTCTTTGTATTGTTGAGTTAATACGATTCAGGTTAAATTTTACGAACCCCAAGAAGAGCTAATTGACCCATTGCCCCATCTATAAAAACCTAACTTCAATAATAATCCAAGGTACAATTTCGAAGTAAATTGTTTAAACCCTCTAAATTTCCATTCTCTTTTCTAAAAGTTGGCACACATTTCCTGGTATAATAAGTACATATATTTGGTCATTACTGCCTCGGATAGTTCGAATCTATTGTTCCTAATTGAATCACTCAACGACCTTTATATTTCTGACCGCTTATTTGTAAAATTTCATCCAAAAGGGAACGAGGGGCGTGGGACACTGTTGAATTAGAATGACTCTATAATTGGATTCCAATTCAGGTAGGTTAGAAGGTTCAATGCCGGTGAATGCAAATTGAAAAGTGGTATGATGAGTCAATTAGCTTTCTAAGAAATAGTCAAAGATGAGCATTGAACAAGGGTAAAAGTTAGAGGTTAAATTTACGTTTCAAATTTGAAACTGAAATAATAATTGTACTTTATGAACTGAAGAATGCAACGACATCGGGAATAAAATTTCAACCTGTGAATTTTCTCGCCCTTTCTATAAGTGTTGTCTCCTCTGTTGGTAATACTCGAGCAAGCCCCCGAGAAGTCCCCGACGCCACGCCGACAAGTCAGAAATTCCTGGGCGTACTAAAGAAAAAGGCCAGGGCGTCAGCCTGGCGTTCAAGATCGGGAGGTCAATCGCATCGAAGGTTCTACATCGCGAGGAGAACGCGATTAGCGAACAAAGGGAGCAAGCGAGACAGAAAAGAAGTCATTTAAATAAAAATCAATGAATTAATCGAAATTCTTTTCAACTTATAAATAAACATGAAAATAAACCTTAACCCACAGCAAGTGCAAGGGCATCCCAACCTCTTATTGAATTTATTAAAATAATGAATACTTAGGCAAATCCATCTTAATTCAACCATTCGACAAAATCTTATTGCCATACATATACACATATTGACGTACATATACAACTTCCAAAATTTGAAGAAAAAAATCGTTTAAGTGATTCAGATACTTCAACTGTAAAATACGTAAATCGGTTACATGTTACACCTTCTAAGTGTAGAGATGCAACTCCTCCAGTTAGGCGCACTTTTCGCTTCTCGGTGTTTAGGAAGGTTCTTGATGTTTCTGTCAGGGAGGGAGTTGGGACCATCAAAAGGAGAGGGGTAATGGGTAAAAGAAGAAGAAGAATAAGAAGAAGAGAGGGAAAAGAGAAAAGAGGGGGACTTTATCCTCGGGGCCGTCCTAACGGTAGGGCGGGTCACTGCACGGTGCAACTCTGCAAATCTTTGCTGCGTTCGCATCGCGAAGTTGCAAGCGCGGCCAAAGACTTCTACGTCGTCAGGCAGGCACAGTGCAATGCCCTACCTCTAGGTGTAACGATCCTGGATGCCCTTAAACCCCCATCCCTCTTTACCGAGAGCAGAATTGTTGTCCCCCTTCGCGATTCAGAGTCCTTGAACTCCAACAAAGTCGGGGCTTCAAAGAGGAGAGGTAGTGTCTGTTTAGGGGCCCTGATAAAAATTCGATTGATTCGTGTGCAGAACGTTCTTCTGATAACGAATATATAAGGTGCACCTACTATAGGTTTCAAAAGTCTTGACCTTTCTACAAAAATTTGAATAAGTCGGTGACAAAAAATCGCTGAAAAAAGCTAAAAAAAACTTCATTGTAAAGGTTATTTTATTAGGCACAAATTCCCTATTCATGGTTTTTCACATATTGATTATAAATGGAGTCAGGATAAGATGAAGGTACAAAAACACGGTCGAAAACGATGTCGAAAACGTAAATTTCAGAGCAGTCAACTTTGACTTGTTCTGCTTTGTTGAAAAATTGATAAAAACGAATGAAAAAAAATCAGACGGCTACCTTGACATTTCGTCTGACTGTAAATATCATTAAAATTTTGGAATATTAAATAATTAGGCTTACAGAGTTAATTATAGAGGAAGATGCTATCTCAGCTTCAAATTGTGATAAAATACTCTCATAAAGCTTAAAATAATTTTAAAAATTCAAACATTTTAATGGGAAAAGAAATAAAGTTTCGGAACAGTTATATGATTGACTATTGGCGATTTTTTTTAGTTCTTTTTTTCTCTGGGCATAGAAGGAGTTATTAGCATCAGTGTCAGCCCAAGATAAACATCATATTCGGCACGTTTTACAAGCTCCGATGCCTGTAACTGGAGGGAAATGGAAAAAAGAGCAGAGGCGAAGACAACGGATATTAATTTGGAGATACAAATTTCACTTTTCAAATTTACAGTTTGATTCAAGAAACAGAGGAAACTTCAAGTGATAGAAAAAAATATCATTCAAGAAGAATGATAGCATAAGATCAAACATATAACCTCTGGTTTCAGGTATTTGCAAGGTTGAAGAAAATCTCCGAAGAATAACTCATACTTCACTTATTCCAATAAAACGAGTAGATTTTTCGTAATTGCGTTTATTCAAAGGTTTTCTAAAATTTTAATAGTTGATAGTTTCTGGTTGTTCAATTGAATTTAACTTCTCATCAATTTAAAAAATTACAAATTTTCTGATTCCAAGTTCACTTTAACATCGATTAGAAATTCAACTATTTTCTTAAAAAATTAAGAATTAATTGTTTTGTTGAAAATACGTTATTGACCATTGTAGTTGGTGGTTCATTCCAATGGTTGAGAGTCGATATATTTTGGTGAAAATTCATTCATAAAAAATTTAAAATGATTCCTTTTAGCATGAATTTAATTGTTTTCGTTGAAGTTCATAATTTGTATTAAAAATCGTCATTTTTAATAAAAATTTATCACCTCGATGGTAAATTTAACGTTTGCAATCGGTTATTCGAATGAATGGTGACTTACTTTGCTCGAAAGTCATCATTTTTTGCTAAAAGTTTAGCAGTTTCAGTTGAAGATCAAACTACTCTCACAACTGTAATGTTGTTGTTTTTGAAGATTTATTATTCAAATCAGAATGGGACTACTCCATTTGTAGTTAAAATGTAAACT
>WSXT02000015.1:1168240-1200676 GCA_011762715.2 Neuroterus valhalla
ACTTTCAAGTTATTTCTTCAGTACTAAAATGAAAAAGTCTTAGTTCTAATATTTTATCACGTTATTTTGAAATTTGATTTTGTACATTAGGATATCGAAATCTCCACGCATGAGAATGTACAAAATAGTCTAAACGAGACTCATAAAACTGCGTACTAATATTTTGACGTATAGAATAATAATTTCAAAAAATATATCTCATTTTTGTGTACTCTTATTATTTCTACTACTGAAACAGTTTCCTCGCTTAAAATAGTACAGAAGACCACATTGTAAAAATGTTCTTGACAAGTCAAAAATTTCCAAAAAATCTCGTTAAAATCAGAAAGAGCAAAGAAATTTTGCAATTCAGCGGCTCCTCGAAAGATTTGATTCACTGGCACAGTTCGTTCAAGAAACGCACTGAGCGACTTCCTCAAGTCTTTTTAGGGACTGTCGAATTGTAGATATCTGTTACCGGCGTTTTACCACTTTTTAAGACATTCAGAGGTTCATATCTGTGCCTGATGATCAATAATCTGCCTAATTTTGTACAATTTAAGTCGAGATATTTATCTAATGAAAAAAGTTAATAATTTTCCACGTTTCTCTGACTAAGAATACCTTTATGCATATGAAAATGCATCAGGAAACAAATTGCAAGGGAAGATAATAAAAATATAAAAGGTAATAAAACATCAATGTCGCTGAATACCTGCACTGCAAATTTTAACATTGACGAATTCTCCGATTTTTCAGCGTGTCTTAGATTCTGTAGCAACCCTTACTCTCAACATCGCAATAAAACAAACATGTTATTCCAGAAACAATTTACAACTCAATGGAAATAAACAATGTATTTAATTAAGTGTTTAACAACTCGATACAAAACAGAATTCCGGAAGGATGCAAAGAACCAAGTAATTACAGTGCACTGCTATACATATATCGTCAACGGTTGTCCTTATCAAACTGCTTTTACAAATATTCGCATTCACTCGGTATTCATTAAAAGAAACGCGAAGAGGAACATGAAACAATTTCAAGCAAGCTCGCTTAGCAAGATGTAGTATATATACGTATTACAAGCTCGGCTCTCGGTACTATCAAAACGAAAGATGCGAGTCAAAAATCGTGCAGGCGACATGAATGTGAGCTTGTAACATATATACATTTCATACAAGCTCTCTCCAAAAGGCAGGTGCGACTAGGCATATATAATAGTGGCAAGAAATAGTTAAGTGCGATTATGTAGACTAAGTTAGATAAATAAATAAATAATTAAGTAAATGAATAAATAAGATAAAAAGATGATTCGTTTTGGAGATACAGACCATCCTCACCTGGTAAACTTCCCTTGGCGCGGACCCCCCCACGAACGGCTGGCCGCTGGGCCCCACGGGCCCCTGAGGTTACGGGGTTGTGTCCCCGCCTGGCTGGTAAACGGGCTTGGGGGCCACCGACCCGGCCACGCGCCACCACTCCACGCCCACGACCAGCCTGACCAAACAACACACACCCAATCGTTACCCCATGTGCTTTTTTATGCAATTGATACGATCATTAAATCGATTTCTAAGTGCAATTTACTCTTGTAATATTCTTTATTCAATATTTTTTTTCTTGTTTTTCAATTTAGTATGTTATCTCTCCCCTTTTTCCTGAAGAAAACTATCAGAGTAGACTCTCACAATTCGCCGGGAAGATTTCTGATTCACGCGCAACCCCCTTTTCCACATGGAAGGGATACAACCCACCAATAGTGAGCCGAGTTTCATTCAATGTACCGCAGACGCAGATTGTGATAGTCTACTCTAATGACAACAATATAGTAATTAATGGATTGCATCTCTAAATGCAATGGTGACCCTGTGACGTGATTTATATATGTAAAGATAAGAGGGGTAACGTGAGGTCGATCAGGTTGACCGATCGTCCCATTATGGAAAGAGTGAAACGAAGACTGCGAAAGATGGTCAAGATAGTTGTAGAGAGAGAAGTAGAAAGAGATGAGGGTTTGCCTAGGGCCAAAGTTTACTAACCAAATCTTTACATACAGCAGCAGAATTAGCAGTTTATCCAATGAAGGAAAGTGAAAAGCGAACTGTATTGGTTGGCGAAGAATCTTTAAGCGACACAACCTAATGCACTGGCGACTAAAACAAAAGTCAATCGCGGAATATTATAAGCGTAAGCATTGGTGGAAGAAGCAGCAAAAATTTCGTTAGAGCGGTTGTAAGCATAAGCGGATAGTATGTACGTCGAAGCAAAAAGCGAGAGCTGTGAGACTTGTCACTGGCGTTGTACCAGTCAACTCCTATGTTATTATCATATAAGTATAAAGTATCTTTCATCTCATTCCATTTCTATCCATGGAATGTCACACCTACACGCAAGTATACAAGCAATTGCAACACGTTACGATATTATATATGCATGATCTTGATAACTTCCGAGATGTAACTGGTATACTCCTTTAATTCCGATACGGTTGTACAATTTGTGTACAATTGTACGAAAAACTTTTCCTCCCGCAAATCAACTTTGAACCGCTATTAGATCTTGAACAATCGACACTAAACTGATTGGTCCCGGAGTTGGAGTTGATCCACCTCATATGGGCCCTACTCTTCTTGGTTCATTTAAGACGTTATTAATATGCACGGAAGCTTTACTTGTTTTCCATCCTGTAAGAAACTGTTTGTTAAAATTGTGGCAATAAATCTCGGATTATAGGTAAGTGAATAGTGATGAGATAGATAGTGATGTTCTCAAGTAATGATTAAGTTGGACGATATCTTGGACGAGTTGAAAGAGGAAATAAGTTGTCGCTTGATTTAACAACGCGATCAGCATTGAGATAAGAGTCGCGTGATTTGATTGAAAGTAAAGTAAGAGAGTGACTTTTGAGTAAAGTTAAGATCTGAGAAATAGGGTCACTAGATAATTTCTGTGACGTTATGTACATCATGTACATATGTACAAGACTGCCAAGAGAAAAAGTTGATCGCACTCAATCAATAAACATGTTGGCAGAGTCGTTATGATGTTCACAGGGTGCCCAATGCTCTCCAATACTTCGGATAACCCTGCAACTTGACATAGAAAAGTGTATCATATCCGAGCCACGAGACACTACGTCGCTCTATAATGGAACAAAAAAAAAGCCAAAAAAAAGTTATCGTGTAATGTAGTATGAACCGAGAATACTAGTAACTCCTCTAGATGGATTCTGCGTACAACTGGGATTCTCCTGAAGCTGGTAGTAGGGTTGGTGGATAGCGTTAGGGAATCCTGTAAAATTTTAAACTCACCTTCTCCACGTTTGTAGAGAAAGTTCGACGATTGCCTGCTCTTTCCTTTCGTTTACTTTTAGATAAGATTTTGTCTTTCATTCCCGCTTTCACTGATTGCTTTTCCCGGCTTGAATTTTGGCTGAAATTTAGAATGGGTCTACTATGGCTCAGATATGATCTACAAGTAATTTGAAAGTGGCAATGTGTTCGGGATAGGAAAAGTTAGTAATTGTCAAAATACTAAAAAACAGTTCATATTCTCACGACAAAGGACTTGCAAAAAAGAGAATGTATATCTAGGAGAAAATTATGTACAAATAATTTTTCTGACCCTGCAATAACACTGGAGAAATTTGCTCTCTGTAATGTGTGGATGCAGTGTATAATTATTAGTTCGAATGACCGTAAGGTCGGAATCTTGCATTCCTGCGTTCAGCAGCGATTAATTTAAGCTGACACAAAACATTTATAACCAAGGTTAATTAACACGCACAGGCGGTTTAGTATTTGGGGCTGGATTTGTGGAGAAAGTAAGAAACGTGGATGAACAATGTACGGGGGAGTCCGCGAACACTGTGCCACAATCAAACTACTGCTAATATCAAAAGTAATATGTTTCAAAAACGAAAACGACTTTAAAACCATTAAAAAAGGCGACCCACCGGTTGAGGCTGCCTGCCTCTCCCTCTGGCAGGTGGCGGAGGCGGCGCGTATTCGAAATAGTAATCTTCGTATCGATAATAGTCATCGTAATATGGATCACTGTAGCCACCTCGATAATCCCCATAACCGTAATAGTCGTAATCATAATCTATAAAAACACACATTACAAATAGACCCAAATTTAGCCACAATATTTCCAACTGAAAACTTACTGCAATAATAATATTCTATCAAATTAAGGCATGCCGGGAAAAGATTAAAAATTTTGAAGTAACGCCAATAATAACAAAATCTTGAAAGAACCAATTGAAAAATCATTGCAAAACAGCGCGAGATCTCCTTCAAAAATAAAAATACAAGAAAGTGAAAGTATGAAGGAAACTTATTATAATCATAGAACTCTATAAAACAAAATTCGCAGATTACCCTACCACCATCACGTTAAGTGAAAATGCATTCCGTATCGATCGTGGAACATAAAATCATTCTGAATAATTCTACACCGCATTTAAAAGAAGTTTGTAATGAGACCTAAGTCTCCTCCAACGTGGAAATCAAATGACACTTTTGACCTTTGACAAGACAAAAATATTCCTTTTTATAAACTAAATCCTGTCTTGAAAAATATTCAGGGTTGCTACAAGAATCTAGTTTCAAAATTTCCCAAGTACACCTAAATGTTCCCGATAAGTTTTAATAAATTTCCTACTTATTTTAGAAAACTACTTATCAGTCAAAATCTATCAGGCGTGTTTGAAATATAAATTATGATATTACTAAATGTTAAATTGCAAAATGATTAATAAGCGTGAAAGAAAAGGTGGAAGTTCATAAGAGATGAGTAACGAGAGAAGTTTTCTTTTCCCAGAAGAGCAAGATATTTTTAATTTAAAGTACATATTAGTGAATAAAATGCTGCTTACGGGTTAAAAACGCTGCTCAACAAATTTGATGTGTTCTAAATTGATTTAAATTGCAGATTCTTTACATCATTAAGGGTTTCAATTTCACCTTAATTTCTTGACTGAAACCGATTCTATGTTCTCCAAAATTTGAAACGTTCTGAATGTAATCTCGGGTGCTACTTTCGATGTGAAAACTTGCTAATATGAAATACTTTTGAAATCATAACATTATGTTCTGCTATACTCTTATTATTTCCATTTTTTTTATCTCTGTAGCAACCCCGATTTTGAAATAAGTAAAAAAAATCTTGACCATAAAGACATCATAATATTGAACTTTCTGAATGAAAACATATTCCTTTGGAAAATAAAGAACTGATGATACAAACAAACAAAATATCTCTTATCCACGATCCTATACAGGTTACATTTTTTAAGGAAATGCTGAGAATTTCAACTAAAGAGGGAATACTACCAACATTACTCTAGAGTGACGCATTTAACATTCAACGTCGCGGCTTACCTATTTCCTTGAGGGCTGTAAACAGATTTTTTATTTGATAATACATACCGAGTATTGAAAAAAATAAATACGCTCACATGAATAAGATAAAAAAAAATACAGATCTCCCTCGTAATGTGCACAAGTATAAAACTGCAACTTAAAAAAAATAACCCCTTGCGCACCAAAACATGAAAACAAACGGAAGAAAACAAACAATACACATGCAGCGGGTTCATGATAAAATGAAAACAGATGAAACAGGAAGTGGTAGTGGTAAGGTAACAAGGTGCGTCAGGTGATTGCTTGAAGTGTTATTTGGAAAATTTACCGGCCTTTGTTATTAGTTGCATAATTATGCCAAGTATTTTTATTCTGCTGAGACAAGCTTTTTGAAGAGTTTTTTTTCTAGATTAACGAATATTTTAACAAAGACCGAAGTCATTACAGTTCTGGAAATTCATTTTACAATTCAATAAAGTAATCATAATAACAATAACACCAATGATAATAAAAATAAATAATTTTGAACTCTGAAGTAGACTAGAATCTGCTCATTTTAATTAATAAAATATGAGCACTCTCTCACTACAACCTTTGTTTATTAGATTTTAGGTAAGGTTCCTTGAAAAGATCTCTTTTATGATTTTGAGGTAAAAAATAATAACATAAAATAGGATTTACAAATATAAGATTGCAAAAATGAAGTAAAACCAGAAATGATGGAATAATGGAATGGAAATGTCAAAGGATGTTCGATCTCACTCATATTAAAAAAAAACTGTTTTGTTCACTCTTTTCAAAGTTTTCTATCATGCGCGTAAGCAAGGTATGTAGTGAGATAGTGAAATAATTCCCATAAGCATGCGGGACGTCTGTGTTATGTAAATTTCACCTAAAAGTTTCATATAAATAATCTAATTGCAGTTCGTCTGAAATCACAGAAATAATTTAGAAAAAAAACGTTCGATTGAGAGTATTTTTCTAAAACCATGAATTGTTTTGCAATCGTGAATCTCTTAATCTCACAATTGCAGCCTTTTTTTCTTTTGACAGACTTTGATTCTTAAATATAAATATATGTACGTCCATAAAAAATTTCCACTTTGTCGCTTGTCATAAGGGTCAATTTCAGAATGAATTCTGACCAATGTTAAACCTTACTGACAAACGACGAAGCGAAATGTTTTGATATGGATGTTCACATACGAAAAATTTTGACATTGAGTATACTCTTTTAATAAATATTATAATTATTCGGAAATGTTACGTTTTATCGATCATGTCTCATTATCTCTATTCACGATTCATTCAACAAAAAGGTAAAATATCGAGGTTTGTAAAATAAAAACATCAAAAATCAAAGTAAACTGTACGTAAAAAGCATAATTAGTCAAAATTAAAACAAAAAGTGCATGTTACCCTCTGATTCACTAGAACTTTTATCGTTCTCAAATTATTATCTATTATTAAATTCGAAATGACTGGGTAATTTTACACATTTCTATCTTCTAAATCAATTAAATTCCAGTTCAAGGTTCAAAAAAGTTATGTACAAAAATTTGTAAATTAGAATCAGAGGGTTATATACTCAAAAACGAATTCAGGTTAGCTCTTTGCACGTCGTTCTTTGAACTTTAATATTGCTTTAGAAAAACTTACCATAGTCACCACGTCCCATTGGTCCTCGCATGCCCGCACCATTACCACGAGGCCCTTGTCCGGGGCCCCGTGGTACCATAGGACCACCCATCATACTAGGGTGAGACGGAGAACTTCTAAGAAATAAGAAATCAAAATTTTAATTCATGTCAAAAACTTCTCTAAATAATGACCATATTTTTTCAACTGTATATGAAAAAAAATATCTTACCCGCCACGACCTTGCAGCATTTGAAGCATCCTACGTTCCCTAGCCCGTAGAACCTCTTCTTTCTTCTTCTTGTCAGATGGCGGTTTTGCAAGCGACACTTCTATATGGGATCCACCCATCTCCTTTCCATTTAATTCACGCATAGCCTAATAAAATGGGTTAGATTAATATACGTAATGCATCGCAAAATGGATCTATAATTGTGTACTATAAATATAGTACAGTAAATTTCAATGAAAGAGAACTAGACGATTTTTCAACAAACTTCCCACCTGAATGGCATGATCCCTATCTTCGAAGTGTATAAAAGCATAATCTTTAATCTTCTTCACCCTCTCAATTTTTCCATGTTGTTCGAAACACTCCTTAAGCTTCTCTTCTGTGCAGTCTTGAGTTAAATTTCTAACATAAAGCACTCTGACCTGAAAAAAAATCACCATCGTTAATTTTGGGTTATCGGGGTGTCGACAATATGAGTAGATGGGGATAGGTCTTCAATAGATTTTTATAACATTTACTACAAAGTCACATAAAATTTCCCACTTTTGAATATGTGCTCGCATGTTTTGAAATTTTATCTTCACTTTCAAATGTTTGACATACCGCGTGGAACTATTTTAAATTAAGAGACCACATAATTAGAACTGTTAAATTCAAGCCTTTAGATCAAAACGCATTTGCTATTAGTCTTAGAATTGGTTTTGATTAAATTAAAACTTACAGTCGCATCGACTGCAACGGTTATTAGCGACAACACATATTCTATCAATTCTGTGATTGTAAAAGACACATCATGTCCGTAGTCTCTAAAATTTAACAATTAAAAATCGTAGCCTTTTCAAAGCATTTTTGATAACTAGTTCAATCTCATAAGTTGATGTGAGATGAAGTAACATTTCTAGAGTAGTTCCAATCTGTTCATCCATGAATACGTTTTTCTAGTGAAGCAAATTATAATTTTTTAGTCCTACTATCATCATAAGATTTTAGAAGAAGAACCCATCAATTTTTGGTAACTCAAAATTTTATATTTATAAAAAAAAAAACTCCCCGTGATATTACTAACGTTTCGGTAACAGTGCATGCAATTTGCAAAAGGTTTTTACCTAGGTACAATAAGAATTGGATTAATAATGTTAAGAAAACAAATTTGAATAGAAAAAGAGAGAATGGATGACCATTCCAACATTACAAGCATAAAAGCGATGTCAAATGGGAAAGTATTCAGGGTGGCGATTCGTCGGACGATTTCAAATTCCGGGTCATTTCCCGGTCCTTCCCAGTCATGTTTTTCAATTTTCCCAGTCAACTAGCAGTAACATATTTATATTTGTCGAAAAACGCAAGCCTTTTATTTTATCCATGACGTTCATCATTAACATCCTTTAACACAACAGATCAAACGTTGAGAAATAAATTTATTTTTAAAAAAACTCGAACTTACCACACAAGTCATTCTTCTTCAAAAATTGAAACATTTTAATTTACAAATAATATTAAAGATCTAAAACTAAATCAGTAAAATTTCAAACCAAGAAGATGAACTTTCAGCCAGGATGATAAATATTTAACTGAAGCATTTAAATTTTCAATCATGAAGGTGGATAGTCAAACAAAAAGATTGAGTTTCAAATATTATTGATTAATTTCCTGTCAAAAACTACAATGTTCCAACCAAATTTTTGGATTACAAACTGAAAAATAAGGATTTTAAACCGAAAATGGATTAGTATAATTTTTAGTTTAAAAACTAATTTTAAACCAAAATTAAGAGTTTTTGACTGAAACAAAAAATCTTCAACTAAAAAAGTTACATTCTAAAACAGATAAATCAAGTTTTTCTAGAGAAGATAAATTGCCAATCAAAATTGGAATACATGCTCGAATTTTTTATTCAGAAAACTTGATTTTTAACCAAACAAATTAAATTTTAACCACAACTATGAAATTTTGAGTTATGGAAATTACTTATAACAAGAAAAACTAACTTTCAAACGAATTGTTACATTTTCAAATAAAATTATGAGTTTTAAAAGAAAATTGTAAATGTTTAACTGAAGCAGTTGAATTTCAAACCAGAAAGACGAATTTTTAACTGAAACGATGGACCTTAACAAGAATAGTTGAATTTTTTACCAAAAATTAAATTTCAACTGAAATATACACTTTTCCAACAAAAAGGTTGAATTTCCAACTATGAAAATAAAAATTTTCAACCAAATTGGAATGGTATCAATGTTGGCTTAAACATTCAATTAAAAACAAGAAAAGTAACTTTCGAAGAAAAAAGATCATTTCCTAACAAAAAATCGATTTTTTAGAAGAATATGTGAATATTACGAAAAATAATTGAATTTTTTATTCAGAATGACAAATTTTCATCCGAGTTTCTAAATTTGGAACTAGAAAAGATTAATTTACCACTAAAAATGAAACAGCTAAATTTTCAGTTGGAGAACATAATTTTTAACCAAACAGATGAATTTATCGGTAAAATGATGAATCTTCAACTGAGATGGATGTACTTTATGCGAAAAAGATTAATCTTCACCCATAAAGACTAATTTCTACAATAAAGGCAAATTTTCCACAAAGTACATAAGTTCTCAAAAAAATAGTTTAAATTCAAAAATGGATGCAAAGGGATATTTCTGAATTATAATATAGATAGTTATTATAATATAAATAATATTTCTAATTCATCCTTTTTTAGTTCAAAAATCAACTGCTTGGTTGAAAGTTGAACATTTTTGTTGGAAAACAAATTTTTTTGTTGAAGATGCATTATTTTGATTTGAAATTCACATCTGGTGGAAAATTTAACTACTTTGTTGAAAATCAAGTCATCTTTTTTGATTAAAATTCATCTTCAACAAAAAAATTTGATTTCCAACAAAAATGTTCAACTTTTAACCAAGCAGTTGATTTTGAACTAAAAAAGGACGAATTAGAAATATCATCTTTATTATAATAACTATCTATATAATAATTCAGAAATATCCCTTCTTTTCTTCTTCCAAGTACCTTCTTAATTTAACATTAAGAAGAGGGAACTTTCTCTGTTCTGAATGAAATTATATTTATCTCCTGAAACTTCCTGCCCTGAAGTAAAAACTATAGTTATTTTCTAAAATTCGATCTCATAAGTCAGATAAATAGGGAAAAAGCAAATAAAACTGTTGTGAGACCATCATTCTTGCTGTATGTTTGGGCTATCATCGATTCGATTATTGAGCCAGCTAAAAAAATCTGAAAGAGCAACAAACTTGCAGAAAATTTCTCTTATGATGGGAAAATAGTAATTTTTACGGTAAAATTTTTCATCATCTAAGTTGAGTCGAGCAAATTCCCGGTTTTCAATTCAATTCCCGGTTTTTCCCCAGTAAATAAAATCCCTGGTCATTTCCCGGTTTCCCAGTCAAGTCGCCACCCTGTACTTCAGATTCTTCCGTAACTACTATTCTGATAATTAAAATTGAAATGAAAATTACTTTGTGACTTACTTTGGACATAGTTTGTTCATCTGGTTCCTCTTGTGGATCAGCCCAGTCAACGATGATATCGCATCCCCAAACTTTCATGCGACCAGTGCCCAGTCTTCGCTTAGCCAGAGACGCTGCTTTGTGTGACTCGTATTCCAGAAAACAGAATCCCCTATTCTTCTTTTTGTCATCCGGTGAGCTGTAGATAATCACCTCAGTCAGGCCAGCTGTATCAAGGAAAATCATAAAAAACATAGGTAAGGCTCCTGTCGGTGAAGACAAATCAACGGAATAAAAGTGACTACTAATTTGTAAAGAAATTCTAAAAAATAACGCAGGAAAGAAAAATGAATCTCTCAAATATGATCTTAGAAATGAACAAGATAATTCGACGAATTCGTAACAAACTTTCCTGCAGATGAAGTTTTCAAAATCTTCTTAAAAATTTAATGCAATTAAAGGAAAGAGAATTCAAGTTTAGAAATAATAAATAATTGTTTAACAATTCAACACAATTTCCATTAAAAAAGCAAAAGTCTCTTGAGGTAAAAATAAACACTACGTAACCAATCAACTTTAAAACATGCAAATTACTAATGTCGTTCAACATAAAAGTGAAAAAATCAAGTTATTGTCGGGCAAAAGAAAAAAATTCATTAAAAATTTTTTGTCCTTTTCATAAACTGTAAGGTTCAAATAATTGGGTGAATCCTTTCTTAGTAAAAAAAATATATATAAACTTTAAAATTATAATTGAAAGAGAATATTCAATATCTCACTCAAGTAATATTTATGAAATGGACCAATGTCTGTCAAGTGTTGGATCGTCTAATTTCCGTGCCTCAAGTCAAAACTTCCTTTGAATATAAGAATAAAAACGTCGAAGTTAGTTAATCGCATAATTAGTACATACTTGACCAACGGAGTATTAAAACGCGCTTTGTTCCATCAAAAAATAGCTTAGATTGGTGTTCCACTTTACTCTATTTTGAGATAAAACGAAATCCCTACAAACTTGTAAAAAAAAAAAATTAAAACGATAAATTGCTGAAACGATGTTCCGAATCGGTAGGCCTGATCTGCAATTAATACAACATTTTATTCGCATTTGATTATTCTATAAAGAATCAATTTGTTTAATCACAATCCGATGAAGCTAAAAATATCTCGAAGGATTTTTCTAGGGTTTAGTTAAGAAATGTGTTTGCTACAAGGTACTTATCAAGATCTTCAGATGGATGTTGAATAGACATATCAAACGTTTATTTACGGATCAAAAATTATCGAATTTTACTTCCTAATACTTTTTTCACGGGTGCTTTCTGGTACACGGTTCACTTCTCCTTCCTCTCAGTTTAAAAGCACAAATCTGGTATTCAGATAGCATGGTACCTACCATTTGCACTGATATGTTCTAATCATACAAAATCCCTTAACCGTACAGTCAACATAGATAAACAACAAAAATCCCAAAACCAAGAAACATTCTTATGTAGAAAAATACAAGACAATTCCAATTCCTCCCAAACATTTTCTATGAAACGTAACACGAAATTTAGGCATTGATAGTAAAAAAAACTTGTAAAAAATGGCATGCACACCCTGTCAAAAAATTGTACAAACTATTAGAAAAACTTCAAATCTAGAAATATTTCTTCTTTTGTGAGCATAGTGATTTTAAAACCAATACAAAATCGACCAACCAGTGCCTTTATTCAACTGTGGCACTTGCCTCTGAGATAAAACTTTCTCATTCACATTGGGCTCCTCTCTGTGTCCAGATTCTGAGATTTCATGCAAGAGTTCTAATATAAACACGCACTCGCGGTTCGCCATTCAATAAATATACGCATTCAAGCTATTTTCATTCCATAATTCCATTTAAAGTCATGTCAAGCCGATACTGACAAAGCCTCCACAGCCAGATCATGTATCGATTGTGTTTAGGTGGAACCAAGGAAACTTTTCGAAGATCCAGTGTTGCATAAAAATATTTTTTACGATGTTCGAAAATTGAAAGTATCGTGTTACTACAAAAGATCTTGATTATATTGTTTTATGGAACTGTTGTTAGTGGAGTTACAATTCGAAGGATTAGGTGGATATTAAGGGGAGACACTTGTGAGTTTCCAATTCATAGGAACATTTGCCAAATTTTCAAAATAAATATTCCAGAACCTTTACTTATAAATTGATCAATTTATTTACTTTTTATCTAAGTGCTAAATTTTCTACTAACCTCCCAGCCAAGAGTTAAGAATCGAGGAAATTGATGCAAAAAGAACACATAGTCGAATTTGACATTTCGAGAAAATCGACTTCAACATTTGTATTTAAGTACTAGTTATGAAAAAGAAATATAATCAATTTTTCTTTGGTTAGAAAAAGACAAGTAATTTGATCACAGATTTCGATTAGAAAACCATGATTTTCATCGGTAACATTTGTTTATTGAGAGTTTAACAGAAATGGTTTATGCTTTTCATAAATGCGATTAAATCATTGAAAAAGACTAACTTTGTTTCTTTTGGACACGTGATAACAAAAAATTTTTGCAAGAAAGCCTATTTGAATGTTTTTTGTATCATTTTTCGATTCCTGAACAACTTATATGCTTCTCAATTGTTATGAATTATAGCAAAAGTTGATAAAAACATTGAACTTAAATTCAAAGGTATCCATTCAGAAAATTTTTGAATAAGAAGCATTTGAAATGATATTAGGTGATGGATTTCAGGCCAAATCACCACACTATTTTCACTTTTTGGGTAAAAAATGTTGTTCATAACCCGCAGTCTTTGAAAAATTTATGACTCTACATTTTTCCCTAGAAATTGACAATGTCATTAGGAAAATCAGGGTTTAAAATTCACGTTAACAGTCGTCTATTTCTTCAAAAAAATTACAACCTCTTCAAAAAAATTACAACCTCTTCAAAAACTTGACAACATAATATGCCAGTAAATTGAAACTTCCCAGTGCCTGTTCTTAGTGATAAAGATCCTCCATATTAATCAGACATGTGACGATTTCATGACACCATGTTAATAAAAAAATAGTGAAAATGCCTCTCAATAAAAAAAAATAGCATAAAAAAGAGAACAAAAAAATACTTGGAACTTGCGGTATAAGGCTATGAAAAAAATTTCCCCTAGCATCGCTGCGACCAATCAATTTGAAAAATTAAAAGAAAAAGAAGTGTTATTCATCTCGTTCTCCCCTTTTCTCTCCCACAAAAATTCCTGCCTGCTGATTTAAGGGCAATTGTCAACTTACGTGCGTGCTTTGTAAACTCTTCGAACAAGTCATCTCGGTCTCGATTCTTTGGAATATTTCCCACAAACAAGCGATGATTGTTATAAGATACGGTAACACCAATCTTTTTGCCTTTCCGAATCTCATAATCATTCAGCTGTAAGAATAATGTGGAAGGAAAGTGCCAATTAAGCTTGCCTTTTAGATATCTCTTCTGCTTATTGGCTGACTGACCGTAGGATTTAATGACATGACCTTAGAGGAAGAGGAAGAGTTTGAAGGAAAAAGAATGGAACTTTGCTTCGGAGGATTTGTTGAATTTGAGCGAGGAATGGAGATGTGCTGGGTGGGTGGGAGTGCCTGTCCGTTTTTTAGCGAGCTACACGCCCCAGCGGTCCACGCAGGTCTCCCAAACCCCCATGCTCGAGGCTTAGTCATGAATTCAATTTTTCCGCGACAAAATCTAATAATAATCATAACTTTTGTGTTCACTATTATATTTGTTTTACGTACTCAACTCATTTTCTCTGCCTGTCATCGCCTTATGGAAAATAAGAAAATAAATGATCGATATTCGGAGTTGACAGTTGACACGTTAAATAACGAGGAAGGGGGTGACGATGGAAGTGCAGGAGGTAAAAAGAGCTAAAGGTTGATCCTCAATGTATAGTTGGAGACAGATGTAAAACTCATAACTCAATATGTATCTAAATATGAGAAGAAAAGAAGACTTGGACCAGAGAGGTGTTACTGTTCACTAATAAACCGAGAGGCAAGGAGACTGACCAGAATTGAAGGTGTCGAAGGTTTTGCAATCACGTACGCCATGATACCGTGATCGCTTGGATGCTCCGTACTTCCATACCATGTACAACCACTACTTAAAAACTACCACTCTTATGTTACGATACAGGTAGACAGGTAGGTATAGGTAGAGGTAGGTAGGTACACACGCCTCGAATTCACTTTACCTGTTAATTTACCAAATTCCTCCAAGATCTCCTCTTTGCCTTTTGACTTTGGTATGTTCCCCACGAAAAGTCGTAGATTAGGAACGCTAATGTTTACTTTCAGACTCTTGCCGGGTTTTATTTCGTGATTATCGAGCTGTGGGATGAAGAAAAACACACACATGCCTAATTTTGTTTCAAAGAATTGGTCCACATATTGTTTTAAATAATCATGAAGGAACAGTAAAATTTAGGAAAGTTTTCAAATGAACAATTTAGATCAAATGTTCTAGCATGGCTTGGATATCCATGTAAGCGAGAAAGTGGCATGCGCTTCGTCGCTCGAGTCTTCACAATATAGGAAACCGGCGTACGCGTATCATGTGTTCCTGTAAACAAATTTTTAGCCTACCAATTTCTTTAAATTTTGTTACAAAAATTGTCACTGTCCAATGAGGTGAAACCAATTAGGTAAATATACCCCTAACCAATTAAAACACAAGATACATTTACGATCTTTTCTTTCTTTCCAGGAAGGTTCTCCACTCCCAATTTTGCCCACTGAGCAAAGAGGAGAGCTGGAAAAGAAACTCATCCGTAGAATACCATTAATATAATTTTCTATTGTGATATATTTGGGATAAGTTGGATAAGTCAGTGTAATAATACTTAAACAATGAATAAATGGTCAGGGACATATACATGTAAAGAAAATCGTTTATGTGGATTGTTCTTAGATAAAAAAAACCTGGATAAATTAAGACTCTCAAAATTCATGAGCATAGTTTGAAATGCAATGGTATTAAAAAAATGAATACTACTACTACAAAAAAGTAGGAATAATCGCAGAACAAGCCACATAGAGGAATCGTGACACTTTTTCGAAACTCAAAAACTCTACGTGATTAGTGATTAAATAATAGATAATTTAATGTTAGATTCTACTTACATGAAAATAAATGTTAAATCATAGTTTTTAAATCAAAATCAAAATATTGTTCAGAAAAAGTGCCGACTTGGTAGCAATAACAATTTTGTAACATTTTTAAAAATTTTGTAAATAATAAATAAATAAAAAGATCCAATCAGTCCGTAGCGGCATGTTGTTACTAATGGGGACAACAAAAGATAAGATTGAACACTATGCAAGTGTTGTAAGATGAGTTAGAAAAAAGATCGGTACATACCTCCCTAACTGCTTGTTGTGCAGCATCTCGGTTTGTGAAAGTGATGAAAGCATATCCCCTGTTGGTACCTGACATTGGATCCATCATCAGCCTCAAATCCCAAATTTTTCCACATTTTTCAAACAATGGAATTAGCTCATCTTCATACATATCTTTTGGGATTTTGCCACAAAATACCTACAAAGTAAACAAAGAAGACTCAGCCGTGTGCTTTGCATTGAAAATACAATTGTCTTACTAAAAATCTCACTAAAAAAAAAACATTTTCTTCTTTCAACAGAGTCTTACAGGAAATGCGAACCCTTTTTTTATTCCAATCATTACGTATCATTATCTCTATTTTCAATCCAATGTATAATTTGAGCAGCACTACTTAGTTCACAATGGTTACAATTGGAAATTGCACAAGCCTGAAAAAAGTTCTATTAGAACCTAATTTTTGGCATTTTGACAATAAAATGTGTAATTTATAAGATTTTTAATTTTAAATGTCACAACAACGCAGTTAAATATGCTTTTGTTGACGTTTACTTCAAATAGAAAAATTTTCAATATCTATAAATTATGAATTTTTCAATTTCTTATTTAGTTTATTGAAATTGGTTAAATTTTGAATTTTCAAAATACTTCACACTAGACATTGGTAAATTTTAGGCGCTTTCAATTTGATATTGTTCTTTTCGAAATTTAACAACTATTCAATCGTCTGAACTTTTTTGTCAATTTTTTCAACTTTACTTCTTTTAATAATAATAATTGATCATTCCAAGTAATTCGATTTTGAAAGGTATCAAATGTTTTATTACAACTTCTCAGAATTCTTCAGTTTTGAAAGGGCTCTAGTAAAACATTTTTTGTTTGAAAACTTTACCGCAAACAGTTCATTTGTGAATACTTGGTATTCAAAATTCTGTTTCAACTTGTTCATTTTGAAACATCCAAAATTGAATTCCGAACGAAGTTGCAAAAATATGAAGTGCCTCAACTATGTCTATTCAGTCTCTCAATGGTGAAAAAAGTTCAAATTTAATATCAAGTTACATCAGCACTTTGTATGGAAATTTAAATATTCGATTTTCGCAAAATCTGTGGTATTGCTGAGGTTGGATGCCAGTCCTGTGATATTTAGAACAAAATTACCTCACAACCAGTTCCAGGAGTAGGGCCCTCCCAATTTGGAGGGGGGCCGCCGTATTTCCTTTGTCCCGTAGTCACATCTAAAGGATATCCTGTTCTTTCTAGTATCATCTGTAAGAACAAACATAGCTTTTATTTTCTCACGGAGGTAGAAGAGTAACGGGTAAATCGAAAACTGAAGGTTTTCCAAAAATTGATGTACTATTTGTTCCAAAACCTAAGAAAGGAGAGTTTTTTCTTTCCAAACGTGAAAGAGGATTGATTTCTTGTATCACCTTAATTTTATCTTCGTCAGGTGCTTTAGGGGCTGTGCTGGTACCAGTTCCTTGTCCAGCTCTGCTTTTCTGCCTATAAGTTTTCATAACACCACAGAGGTACGCCGACTTATTTGATACATGTTCTAGATTAGACTCGAGAAATTGCGTGAGCACATTTAACGCCCCATCGACCGGAAATTCCTTTAGAGCGTCTAACGCTCTCTCGTCCAAATCCACGTGGGCCAATTTTCCGGTCTTGTAAATTTCGTCAAGTTTGGCAGCCACCTTTTCGTCGAGTCCATACTGGATTAACTTTGCGTAATCCTCCGTCCGCTCGACATTTTCAATTTCTTCTTTGGACTGCTTCTCCTCCATTTTTATTTCCCCATTCCCCTCTGTCATAGCTGAAAACAAGGGGAAAAAAGAATTTATAAATTATTATTTCTGGAAAATCATACTTTTCTAATGTCCTCGATGTTCTGAAAGTCCAAATATACGAAATTTCGTTTGGATTTGTAAATGAAAAACAATGCTAAGATATTAATTTATTTATATTGCAAATAATAGAAAAAAAGTTGAAATGCATTGTTTCTAATTGTGCATAGTTGTAACAATATTAATGGATGAAATGGAATTGGGAAAAAATATTTCGTTCGTATGAACGTTAAGAACTTCAAGTACATCTTTGTTAGCAAATAATCTGGTAAATCGATTTTTTCATAAGAACATTGAAAAAAAATTTATATTCGAGCAATTTTTTGACACTACACTCAAATTTATCAAACGATGCATACAAATCTTAGAAGTAAAGGTTAATTTGAAGAATTTTTGGTGCACATGTATTTGTTCAAAGGCAGAAACATTTTTGAGAAACTTGACTTGAAAAAAAAACAAGAATCACAGCGATCAAATTAACTTGATTTCTCACAAACCATGAACATAATAAGTGGAGAACAAAATTTGAAAAATGATTAAGAGAACTGTTTATCCACGTGAGTTGGAGGAAATTTTATTTTTACTAAAAATAATGAGAAAATTGATACTTTTAATAATCCCATGGAATTGAATAATTATCTTTAAAAAAGAGGGAATTCGAACCTTATGTCTAAAATCATAAAATATTCTACTGCAGTCGTCTCTGATTCTCAAACGATAAATTAGAATCATTCAACCAATTTGGAACTGTGAAACAAAAATTTGCATTTCTTGTGGTGGCTACAATTTCAATCTGTAATATGAAGACTGATAAGTGCAGTGCAATGTCTCAAGATTCCGCTTCGAATTCTTATACCCAAGTTTTAATACTACGATTAATTACTTTCGAAGCAAAAATTATAGTATTGGACGATTTTAATTATATATCTCTAAACTTTAAAACACAAAGAAATATAACTTCTGATAGTCAACTGAAATATTATTATTAAAACTTGATTGCATTATTTGTTTGCTGTCAAATTCATTATTGAACGGATTCGTCAAATTTCTTATATTCCTCTATGAGAATGATTATAATAATGAATGAATCACCTTTATTTGTCGCATTCATGCAAATAATTCAAAACTTCCTCAACTTTATTTTTGCCGTCTCGCGAACTTTACAAATAATTATGTGTTTCAAAAAATAAAACTTAACTTAGAGCAGGTAAGTTCCATTCCCAAATTTTCTTATGATCTATATCTATTAGATTTTCAATAAGAATATAAACCGAATTTGAAAACTTTGTATCTTTCAGGTCAGTTTAGATACATTCATTCCATTAATAATCAAAATTTATAAAAACCTACGTATCTAGAAAAATGCATTCCATTTGAAAAGAGAATAGTTTAAACGAACCAGGTGG
Source organism: Neuroterus valhalla (assembly GCA_011762715.2). NCBI lineage: Eukaryota > Metazoa > Arthropoda > Insecta > Hymenoptera > Cynipidae > Neuroterus > Neuroterus valhalla. The sequence goes on from WSXT02000015.1 coordinate 1,187,568, forward strand.
TGCAATTATTAGAGCAACTATTTAAGTTATTTAACGAGAAATTGGGAAAAAATTCAATATAATAAAAATTATATTCTTGCTGAGCAAGTTAATAACAGTGAATTTCTTTTCTCATGAACAGTAATTTGAATTTCACGGCAAAAACAGTGCTGCCATCTGCAGAACCTGGAGAGAATATAGAGTACAACAATCTTTCCATAGATTTAGTTTTCGTCACTTTACTTTTTAGCTAGGCGTAGAAGATCGCGACCAAGGTGAATTCCTGTTGTTTTCTCTATGTGACGAAGGATTGATATATAAAATATTTAGTGCGTCTTTCAAATTATTATTGTAACCAATTGAAACGATATGTTCCAAAGAGAGAACAAATTTCACCCGATTACTATATTTGTTATTGAAAGATTCAATAATAAAAAAGGAAAATGAACATTCACTACAGATAATATTAGAGTTAACAAATCTCGTATGTAAAAAAATGAATTAACTTAAAAAGAAATGAATCTAACAAATCAAGATTGCTGAAACCACGTTCATGACCATGCTAACTGTTTTGAGGTTATGTATGTTTTATCAATTTTATACAAGTCTACCGTGTAAATGGAATTGAAATTAGGAAAACATTAGTTGCACTGCATCAATACAAATCTAGAGCTTTAGATTGACGAAACTGCAAAAATAAATAACCGAAGACAAAATTTGTCGAACTTGAAAAAGGGGTAAATTTATGCTAATGTTTCCATTTCGGATTTAAGTTTTGTAAAAGCAAGGAGATATCTGAAAAATAGTATTCGCTGAGTAAGTAAGTGTTCAAAAGTGTGTGGAAATTCGTTCAAAATTTGGAATTTACAGATGGACACCTGTTGTGAGTATACTGATCTTATCGCAAAAACCACATCCTGATTCCGGTGATAAAAAAGTCGCTCACTTCGCAAAATTTAACGGACGCTTTGCCTTGGAGACATGTATGAAAACCTAAGATTTGTTCAAGGCACTCATTGTTGCCAACTCTATAAACACGTTAAAAAAATATAACAAAAGTAGCATATGAGATATTTTCCTATTATCACAGCAAACTCGGCTTATCAAATCGCGAGGTCCGAATCTAGTTTGACGCAGCCCTGAAGTTTCAATGTTGAGTGTACCTTCTCAGTCCACTTTTCCCGCGCTAATCACACATCGGGGAAACGATACGGGCGATAAGGTCCGACAAATAAAAACACTTGTATCGCGTCGAGTCGTGCATCGGAATCAGAGCCATTCCCCTCGTCCCGATGACACTTGAAAGCAGTCGAACATTTTAATTTCCGTTCAGAAAAAAATAATCTTTTCTCAGAGAAACGCGTTTCGTTTTAGCAAAAAAGAACTCGTCACTCCACAAAATTTACTTTCCCGAAAATCGCGACCTATCCCAAGGAACTGAAATTCGCAAATTGCAAAAGTCGGCCGCCGGCCGGCAACGGATTGCATCCTCTTGGGATGCACTTGTGCATTTGGCGAAACGTGGCGGATAGTTCCCAACACGAAAGCACACCTCACTCGCGAATTTCGTCCCAACTCCGGGGAAACTTGACAATTCCCGAAATTCCAGACGTTTGTAAATTCACAGGATCTCATTACCTTAAAAAATAATCGAGCGAAATCCTCCTACGAGGAAATGGCGACAGACGTCAACGTGATCGCGAACTACGGGGTTCACCAAGCGACGCGCAAAGAGATACGCTCGAACCCAGCGTCCACAAGTTTGCCATTTTCTTTCGAGCGCCCTCGCGATTCTCGCGAATCCTGATTGGCCCGTGCAAAAACCAGAGAATAAAAAGTTTGCCATGCAATATGCACTCGGCGAACAACGAACCGAGCCAGGCGTTAACCCGTTTACAGCTGGGCCCTGGCGTCATTTGCAAATTTTTTTTTCACATTTTCTTCCTATAAAAAGGTGAAGATATTTGCAAATTCTCACCCCCTAAACCCCCCAAAAAAAAAAACGGTTTTTGCAAATTAAAAAATTTGTTGCGAAGGATTTCATGATTTCTGGAAAAAATTATGCATATCAAGACGTCAGACCAGAATTCACCAGAATTGAGAAGATCTTTGCATTCATTTGATAGGCCGGAAACCGGTCGCGAATTTTTTGCAAAAATTGATCATCCATACCGGTCGATCCTACCGTTTCCCAGAAAGTGTAAATTAACACATGTACATGAAGCTCGCCGGTTAAAGTCCTTGTAATCACAGAATATGAGTTTTGCACTCTTTTGATAATAAGATATATATATATATATCTATTGTTGTCATAACCTTGCGGAATGAACCGCCAACGGCCAACCGACCATACCAGAATGCATTTCGGTGCACAGACCCGCACACAATGAACCCACACATGAGCGCGCGCGCGCAAAATAATTTTCTCCCGTTTTTTGGAAAATAACATGTAAAATAATTGCCTGTACCTGTGCCGGTAAGTAATTCTTGCAAGCTTCAATTTCCTAATTTGGTTTTACCAGGAACAACACAAAGTCACGACCTTTTTTTAGGGAGTGTGCAATTCATAATTATTGACACTGCAAATACGCGTATTTAAAAAAAGAACACACGCGGATTTCCTTTGCCAAATCACGTATCCACGCGAATGAGTTAGCATCAAAATTGCAAAAAAAAAACACCGCCAATTATGATTTTGTAGAATTGAGGAAAAAGTAAAAATAATTTACCGGGCACCTCACGTTACCGATCAATTTAGTCTTGTAGGCACTTGCGAAATGTTTGAAATATTGCAATGATGATTAAGATGCCGAATAGTGTAAAGGTCCGGGCACAGAGTTTTGATAGCGTATAGTGCCTACATAGCCGTAATGCATAAATTGGACTGTCTCGCCGAGAGAGCGGTGCAGTGGTGCAAGCCCTACAAAACCAAACCAGTTTGCTTGCTTGCGAGTTGCGCCCCAATCCAATCCGATTCAACCGCTTGCCTCTCTTCGCGGTATATGCGAGCCCCGCCTTAGACAGGACCGTATTCAGAATCTTGCCAATAAAGACGGTTTTCGCGAAAGGGGCCCTTAGGAACAACCGCGACATCTTTTTGCAAATTTAATCGATTTTTTATTTAATTTCAACAATTTTTAAACAAAGGTTAGGTCTTATTAAGGGTAGAGAATAGTGGACCTTTGAGACATTGTTGTTGTACTTGTGGAGTTTTCAGAACATCTTTTTAAGGCTCTTGATTTATGATGTGCAAATGGATTTTCGGGATGTGCAGAGAAACATTGAAAATTCCTGGAAACGTTGAGGGATATTAGATAGATTTTTGGCATATCGGGTCAAAAGGCAGATTTCTGTATTGTCAATGAGTCAATTTTTAAAGAATTTGATATTTTAAAAATAATTTATATTTCTGGTATTCTGATGACTGAACTGCATTAAGATTAAAAAAACCGTCTTGTGAAAAACTTATTAAATACCCTCTAATGTGAACAATTGGCAAACAAAATATCGTGAAGTTCATTGGGGCTTCCTTCGTGATAACTGCCTTCATTGACAAGAGCCAAGATTCTGAATGGCACTTATAATTGTTCAAATAAATCATTGCTCGCAATGAAAAAATGTGCCTTGTCTCGCAAATATTAGCTTGACAAATCGTGGCTCTTTTTTCATAATACGCGAATCATTTGAGACAGAGTATTGCTAGAGGTTTCCCAGATTTACAGATTGTTTTGAAACAGAAGCAGTATTTCGAATCTTTTTTAGTGTACTTGTATCGAAATTTACTTTTCATTTGCAAAAACAATTTAAAAAACAAATTTAAAAGCCCTCTTCCGTGAATTTTTTTGAACATTTTATTCTTGAGAGTTATCGATAGTTATTTGCATCAAAATGTATGGTTTTGTATCATCTATTATTGGGAAATATTTGAGAATAACATACAGAGAATTGAGTAAAGCTTTTTAAACTTTTTTTTACAAATAATTCCATTTACCATGATTCCGAAATGGGTAGCGACCAAGAAGGATTTTGGTCTGACTGAAAAATACCTTTTCTACTTCAAAAATGAAGATAATCGATTGTAGATCCTTACAAAGATTTTTGAATATTTCAAACAATCTCACGCATAGTTTTTCGAATCTATGAATTATTCCAAAAATTTAATTGTGGTTAAATTTGTTATCTTTTTATGAAACGACTTTCAAAAAGTAAGTTCTATAATTGCCTATTATGCATAATAATAATAATAATAATAATAATAATAATAATAATAATAAATCTTAAAATAATGATAAATCATAAAATAATAATAAATAATCTGATAATCTATTTATGTGTTCGAGAATTTCTTAGGAACCACGGAACTAAAACTCGTCATAAGATAACTTGAGTGTTGGAAGAAAGTATCATTATGAAAAAGAAATACATATCTCTCTAAATCTGAAATAGTGAAAACTTCACTATTTGAATTAGTGAAAGCTATTTCACTATTGAAATAGTGAAATCGTTTTCTTGCACCATTTCAATTAGTGAAATTCACTATAGTCATAGTGCAATTTTCACTAGCACTCAATGAGTCAAAAATGACTGATTCAAATAGTGAAACTGAAATGAAGGGAAAGTAGAACCTCAATTCCTTATTCTCGACTAGACAAATTAGAAATGTGCTTATAAGTTAGTGATATCACTATGATACTTGATAGTGGCTCGTGTCATTAATTTAAAAAAAAAATAATAATTTTTCAAAATAATATTTGTCAAAAACGCAGAAATTACCCATTCCAAGAAGTAAGTACGGATAATATATTTTTAAATTGCTGGAAAAGATGTTCAATTCATTTTCAATAATAACGCATCGACGCGTTTCGAAATATTTTTCTGTTCCTTCTCAAGATGCGAAAATTACAAAAATTTTCGAAGATTTAAAGGGACGACTGAAATATCAAGAAAAATGAAATACCCGATATTGTAAAATTCCAAATTTAAAAATTCCCGTATAATAAAATTCCTGATATTACAAAATTGCCGACATTTTTTTTTAAATTAAAAATAACAATCAGTGTACGAAAATTGTATTCAAAAAATAAATTTAAACACGCGTGCTAATAAAATGCAGGATAAAACTCAGTACTGATTTATCTCTAAGTTTCTTTTTAATTAAAATAAAAATATATTAAAAATTCGAATTCGTCAACATTTTCCATAATTTTCTAAATACTATGCACAGTTTCAAACAAAATTGTTCATCCAGAAATACATTTTCTTCAAGTATTGTTATTTTCAATTGAAATGCGATTGATTGAAATAATATATTGCATTGATTACTTTTATCAAGACCTGTGACTGTAATCCACTGTTTAAATTAGCGAAATCCACTATTCTAATAGTTAAATCCGCTAAATTGAATTAGCGAAATCCACTATTTGAATGAGCGGTAACCACTTTCCGCATTAGTGAAATCTTCTAATTGAATTAGTGAAACGGTAAAATCACTAATTGAAATAGTGAATTCCACTATTTCATAGTGACCCATTCTTTTAAATTGAAATAGTGAGAATTTACTATGAAATAGTGAAATTCACTATTCCAGATTTAGAGAGATGAAATGATCAATTAGCGCATTTTCAAAGTCGGTTATTTATTTTTTGGTAAATATTTTTGGTGATGTTCCTCCAGAATCAAAGAAAGTACAAATTATTTGGGACTTGCCAATAACAAGGCTATAAATGTATGTTAAAATAGTATATTGTGTATCAAAATTGTATATTGTGTAACAATGGCGTAATGTCATCAATTCCCACGATTGTGAAGGGGGCGGAAAAAGCGTTTTCTGCACGGGAATTCGGATTAAAATTTTAATAAAGCAATGAATTGATGTGCATCCTTTTCTTAAGATGGTAAATAAATCAATATCAAATTAAAAAGAGATAAAGTTTATTTAAAAATTTTTAAAAGATATATTTCCTATTGCTAAATGATATCTTTGTTATTTTTTCGAGAAATATCGTTTTTAATTGACCTCAAGTATGTAAAGATTAAAAAGATTTTTACAACTGGCATTGGGTTCTATTTTTTTTATTTAATAATTATCAAGCTTTCTGAATAATATGAAACCTAACACGTTTTGTCCTAGACTGGCTCCACTGGACTCGTCAGTAAGGAAATTTGAGCTAGCTCTACCTTAGTGGACGTTTTGGAATATTTAAGTTATCTAACATCTATTGTATCATATTTTCCAATCTTCATAGGTTCGGAAATTCAATATTATATAAGTAAATTCGGCCACGAATATGGACAAAACTTTATTTAATTATTATACATTTTTGATCTTCCAATTATAATTTTAAAAATTGTTGAAATTCAACATTGAATTTAAACACTATGATATCGATTGAATGAAGTTTTGACGCCTTTCGATGGCCAAAATGTTTCATACAATATTATTTTTCTCCTAAAGTGATAAAGATGGAAAATATGATACAGCGGGTTTTAGATAAATTAAATTCAAAAACATCCAAGGCAGGACTGACTCACATTGTCTCACTGATGAGACTAGTGAGTCAGCCTAGAAAGAAACGTGTTAAATTTCATATTTTTTTAAAAAGCTTGATAATTATGAAAATAAAAATTATGGACCATAATGAAATTAAAAAAATTTCTTTGATATATTTCTCATGTTTGAAAGTTGTGTACACGATTGCTGTCCGAAATAGGCCTAGACGAAAGTTGACTTTTTCTCCTATTTGTATATACAAAAGTATCTTTGTTACGTGGAGATTATTGCGTGTCGCAAATTGTAGCAAATGTGTATTGGGCCGGAATGGCACCGCACCGGCAGCGTGAGCATCAGGCGGATCAGTAGTAGGTTCGGTGTTCTATAACTAGACATGGCTAGGCGACGAAGAGTCAGCCCAGTCGCATACTTGATGGATATATCTACTACCAACGTAGCCGGTGTGTCTACTTGTCCAAAGCACTTGCCTACATAGAGCACGAGTCTCTGCCTCGTGCACGACCATTAATAACTGCAAAATAATCCACCGAAAAATATACCTTAAATTTATTGATGTCATTTTTTATTTTACAAACTATTTTAAAAATTTATAGCCTGTTATTTTCTTCTGTATAAGAGAGTATATCGGAAATTAAAAAAGATTGAAAATTATTTCACTATAGATTCCTGTTACCGACATTACCGAGATAAGAGGATTTGTGTCCGTTTTCTTGAAACTTCCTCCCCAATCCAATTGCATGACCCGATTCCTTGTCGAAATTAATTGAAGAAAATAGGACAACGCTTGACAAAAATGTTTTAACTCTGGTAAAGTTTCTGTGCTGGAAATAAATTTAAAACTGAAGTAAAAAATTTTGAAGACCAATTCGGAATGCTGGTGGGATTAGAGTACAAGGCCACAATACAAGGCCAATGCGAGTTCTGCAATTTGTTGCGATTCCTAATGTACTTGGCGAGGTACCAGCATACGCGTCGAATGATCATTTTCATGGTTGATTTTACGATTGCACCTTCCGGGCTTTTTTTTTAAGTATGAGAAAAGTCGATATTGGTCGTTCCGAGCCTCGAAGTCTCGAAGAAATTCGGACTTGGAGTCTATTTCGCATTTCGTCAAAGGTCTCGACGATAGAGTTCGGGAACTCTGAGAAAATCGATGGCGTGTCACTGACCTCAGCGCTCGAATGCAAGAATGCAAATACTGCGAAAAGAGCGAGAGAGTAAATAAAGAGAAGTCGGAATGTCTTTCTTCTCTCCGGGAGAGCACGAATTGTTGGGGCAGCATTTTGTTTTCTGTCTGAAAATCGCAGATGGTACTCGAGAGAGTCGACAACACGAGAGGAGCCAGGTAGGAATTTTAGGGCCCGACTGCAGTTTGATACGACCCTGACCTCAACCGTAGGCCGCCTCGTCTGGTCAAGCGTGCACCAGCGTCTCACCAATTCGCGTCTCACTCTGTCAAGGAGAAGAGAAGAAACGAAGGAAGAGGAGAGACGGCGAAAAAAGGAAAGGGTTGGAGGGAAGGGGGGGGGGGGGTAGAGCGCGTATGTGTGTGAATATAGAGAGAACGAAAGCGAGAGTGAGAGAGACAAGTGATGCTTAATACGCTCGCTATTCGCTTGCAGAAACCTGTTCCCTTCGAACTTTTCTACTTTCTGATGATCATCTTTATCTGCCAAAATGCAACCCGAATCGCATGCGTATCCGAGTCAGGGAATGAGCCTAGTATACGAAAAAGAAAATGAATGAAAAGAATCGGAAAGTCTGAAAGATATGACTGAAGAAGAAAGACAGACAAAAAATAAAAACGATAGTATATGCAGAAGACATTTTCAAGGGACCGTACATAAAGGGTAGATGAAAAGATGATAAACGACCCCCTAATGTAAGAAATTCAAATTTTCTCATGTGCTACATAAAAATGACTTTATTTTTCACTATAAATTGTTAAATGTCCCTTTTTAAGTGGAAGCATTTCTATTACTCGGGAAGAGCGTTTTATGTCAACCTGTCAAGTATCTTATGTATCCTCTAAATTTTATAGAGGGCCTTAAAATATTCATTTTTTTGTTTATAAAATTTAGTAAATTTCATTTTCTGAGGTTCTTTTTTCAACACTACTGTAAATGTTTTATATTTATATTTTTTCTATTTAGAGAGAAAAAGAGAGGGGGGGGGGGTAATGTGAACAGAAATACTTAACGCTCTGCATGGGGGAGAGGTTGAAAAATCTAAAAATGACCTAAAGATGAAGAGTTTACCTCATTTTTTGGTGACCCCAGAGGGATAAGGGGGTATTTTAGATTTTGGTTTACTGGGAATATACTGGGATTATGATTTCTGGTGTAATTTTGTGTAGGTGATCGAATAATGGTGTTCTTGAGACGGCATGGCAGACACGAGGATAAAACTACCCCGATTCCCGAATGCGAGTTGCGACCCATTCACGTGCGACCTCAAAATTCAATTATTCATGCTTCCACTTTATCACACAGGCAGGCTGGCCGGCCGTCTGCGCCGTTCAGACACAATGCACTCAGGCCGTGTTGTTTTTTCTCTCGTTTGCGCGCGCACTCGCGACGACTATATACCGGCACTCGCATTGTCGTGGGAGGTTGAAATCCAAGAGAACGGCGCGGCGGCCGGCCGGCATGACTGACATGAGGCAGTATGGGCAGTTATGAGGCACATTATAGGAGTTTGCTTTGAATAAAAGGAAAAAATCTCTCGTCTAGCTCACTTCCTTCCTCTTTTCTTTTCTTTCCATCACGTGACACTTTAGATCGCTCTGCTTGGGAATCTGTACCAAGTTTATAATTATAATTTTACAGACTCCTCTTTGGCACTTTGCGTTTGCATCGTTATAAACATCCGGCATTACGAATATGACCATATGACTTCGGCGCATTCGGTGCATTGTCCTGTTCACGACACTTTAGAGTTTAGTCCACTCTTAACAGCGTCTGATTTTGTCGATTTTTTTTTCTTTGCCCGAAGCATCTGAAGAGACGAATTTCATTCACGATGGGATATGAGAAATATTTAAGTATGTATTCAAACTACATATTGAAATTTACTCAGAAAATCTGAGAAATTTAAAATTGGGAAAAAAATCAAATTTCTTTTAAGCGTCCAAAATTCGAGTTAAAATCTGCAACTCCAGGCAATTAAATATAAAACAAATAATCTAAAGAATAAATTTGAACAGTTTCGAATAAATCTATCAATAAAAAAACGTGAATCAAAAAAGAGGAAGTAACCTCCGAATTCCTTTATTTCTCTTTCTTCTATCTTTTGCCTCTTTTTTTTCTCTAAAAAAACCCAAAACAAAAATATTCGAAATAGCTACCAACGTTTGTGTATCCACCCAACACCCTTATCAAGGTAAAAAATATCCCAGCAGGTCAGAACCCAAGAGGAACCTAGGCTGTTCTCTACCTGAATTCCCCCTGAAGACAAAAAAATGTACTTATGTATGAATATTATAGTGACTCAAAATGACTTTTTGCGGATTGAAATTTACCTCCCCCCTCCCATTCGGTTAGTGACCCGGTAAATGAAATTCCATGTTATTGAATTCTTCCGGAATTTCATTTTTAGTGTTTCTTCCGGGAACTCAAATTTAACCATGCAGAAAAAATCGGAAAAATAACTATTCTGGGTTTTTGGAATAAGTTCGGTGGGTTTGGGAAATGTTGCGTCAAAGTCATTGGACTTGCAGAAAACCTTCTTACAAAAAATTTTATGCATCAATCATAATATTTTTACACAGCAACAAACATTAACTCTGCCCTTGAATCCAGAATAATCCTTTGTATACAACATAATCTACAGTTTTGAGCAATTTATTCTTTTTATATATTTAAAGTATGATTGTTTGGAATTTAAAAATGATTATGTACAGAATTGTTTACACCGTTGCATCTCTATTGGCAACCCGGCATTTTTATTTTCGTCTTTATTTAAACAAAAGAAAATTGCGTTACGTAATATGTGAACTTTCTCTAATTGTTCAAAGGTGAATCTAGATTATTATTTTGTCAGACAAAAATGGCTTTTTTAAAAAGAAAACAACTATTCAAACAATTGAAAAGTTTGAAATTTTTGGATTTAAGGGCACCGTGGGGGTGTGTTAGGAATGCCAAAAGATATAGTTCATACATAGAATTATTATTTGCAAAGTTCTCTGCAGTCCGCTAAAATTATACGAAAAATATGATGAATTATGCAATCGAAGCGGGAAAGACGGAATTTTGTGTGGATGTTAGGTGGTCAATGGTGAGTTTAAATCAAAAAATGCGACCTTCTACCGACCTAATTTGTTTTTTGGATTTTACCACGTTAATACAATTTTTATCGAAAAAAGTGACATAACTTACTTTATGGAGAATGAAATTCTCTACAAATTTGCATTCATGCAATTTTTCGATATTTGCAATAGTTCATTAACTACAGGTAATTAACTATGGAAGAGGAGGATATAAAATCCTGAATTTTGGAATAAAATTCAGAAATAACATCAGAAATTGCGATTCAATTTTTAATAACGTTTTTTTTTTAATTTTTCAATCTATAAGATCTGTTAAATCATAGGAGTTTTGGAGTGCGGGTTTGGAATGTTAGATCCGAATCTCCAATTTTGAGAATTCTGAAATTCAAGAATAAAATCATCGGAACTTTGAATTCCAAAACTTACGTTCTAATTTCGAATTCCGGTAGTATTCCAAATTTAATAATCTCAAAGAAAATTGACCAGATTTCAAACCATTAGATCTGGTCGATTTAGGGATTTTAGGTTTCAGGGATTTTAGGTTTCAGGGATTTTCAATTCTAAAACGTCCAATTGTGGGGATTTCAAATTGCAAAATGATATTTTCCGGGGATCTAAATTTTCCAAGTAACAATATAATGTAACATTCTTATATACGGAAAAAATAAGTTATAGAATTTTTCATTGACTGTCAACCACTTTTGGATAGAATGAAAAGTTCATGAAATTTTCATCAACTATTTATAAAATCTTGTGCACTATTCATTGAATTTTCTCGAGCTTGGCAAAGGAAATGAACAAATCAGTCAAGGTTCAAGAAAACTTAATAAACTATGCACGAGATTGTGGAAAAAGTTAATGACAATTTCGCGAACTTGTCTGCATATCCAAAAGTGGTTGATAGTTAACGAACATTTCGATAACTTTTTTTTCCCGTGTATATTTCAAATTTTCTAGTTTTAAATCCGAACATATTTTTATAATCAAAACTCACAGAGTTGCAGCAGTTGAACAAAATTTTGAGCCTTTTTTCTGTATGGTAGAAATTTCCGCAAAATTGGTAAAACTGGATTTGAGGTGCATATTTGCTTTTATTTTGAGATCAAAAATTATGGGAATCATAAATTCTCAATTAATTTTTTGAGCAGAATAAAATAGCAAACGAACCTACGCTCGATCGAGCGCGTCAATGAAATTTGTATCAATGGCCCCGCAGCGCGCGACCTAATGACTTTGACGCGCTATTGCGTAACCATTATTAGTCCGATCGATGAGTTATTATTATGAAAATCTTCATAATTTTAATCGCTACAACTTTCGTTATGATGATTTTTGGATCGCGATGAAAAAATGGAGTTCTTCCACAATTCAGGATTTTTCATCCCCCTCTTCCTCAGTTAATTACCTGTAGTAATTACCTATTGCAAATATCGAAAACTGCATGGATGCGGAATTGTAGAGAATTTCATCTCCCGTAAAGTAAGTTATATCAATTTTTTCGATAAAAAGTGTATTAACGTCTTAAAATCCACAAAACAAATTCATCTCTTAAAATCAAAATGGCGGCTTTTCCACAAGGGGTAGGAGATCGCATTTTTGGATTTAGACTTAACATTGACCACCTAACACCCACACAAAATTCCACCTTTCCCGCTCTAATTGCGTGATCAAATCCTAATTTTACTGGACTACTGAATGTCAGGACTATAACTGTACCGTGACATTTGCCCAAACCCAAAAAACTTATTGCAAAACCCCAAAAAAGCGATTATTCCATGCATCTAATATGGAAAACTTCGGGTTCCGCGAGACAGCATGAAAAATTGAATATTCGAAAAGAAGAATGAAATTTCCTTTTCCGGATTCGAAACAGAATTGAGAGGGGGGAGGGAGGTCGTTTGGTTCTAACGAAAAAAAAAAAAAAAAATTCAATGCATTTTTGAGCCATCCTAATGAGTATGCATGTGATGCACAGCGCCTCGAAAAAAGTGATCTGGACTTAACATGACTTATAGATTTTGAGCCGCTGAATCTCAATACAGCTTCAGAATTTCTCCTAGACTCTACAATTTTTTTCTAGCATAAGGGAAAAGTAAAATAGGTGCGAAAAACTAAAGGATTTACCAAATGTTTCAGTTTTGCACGAAAAACTGATATCTTTCCGTATTTTGGGTTGCTGAGTTCATATTTGATATAAGAAATTTCCTACAGTGGCTCGGAATTCCCCTAGCCTAGGGAAAAAAGTAATTAACAGAGCAAAACCTGAGGGTACACGAAGGTTTTATTCTTGCACGAAGGAGCTATTATCTTTCCTTTTTGCAAGTTGCTGAGTTTAAATCTGATATAGGAATT
>WSXT02000015.1:1221934-1236054 GCA_011762715.2 Neuroterus valhalla
TAATTATGTTTCAAAAAAGACTCAGGAAATCTGATTGTCCCCCCCCCCCCCCCTTCCGTGGATGACCGTAGTATTTCCTGCAACCCCCTACCCCTAAAATCGGCGACGTAGTTTATGGACGGACCCTTTTCAAAGTTATCAAATTGATAACGCAGTTTATAGACGGTCCTCATAGTGGAGCAACCTAACTGGATAATGGGTAAATTTTCTTGCAGGTAATCTTCACCCCAAAATCAGGGTAAGGCCAGGTAGTTTTTTTTGTGAAACAAAAATTACACGTCAACTTCAAAAGTTAAGAGACACATCATCAAGTTTCAGCCATGAAAATCGCAAGAAGGGTTTTATGCACATGTGAATCAGAATCGAAATTGATAACAGATAACCGTGACATGCATTGACTTGTCCCCTCTTAACGCACTTGTAGGTTGCTCGCAAGCGGTAATAAAATGCGAGCGCACGCCAACGGTGGGGAAGAAAACCTCCCCGATCTCTGGTAGGGGGATCTCGATTCACTGATCTGATGGAGACATCTCGCGGAGTCAGCATCCGCACCAGCTGCATAATGGCGTCTCGTTCCCGCTATAGAGACATTTAGACTTTTAGAGGGAGGAAAAAGTGCAGGCAGACCACAGAATATACAACGAGGAAGAAACCGGCTCCGCCGACATAACAATGGAATTACATAAACTGCGCGTCACCCTGTTGTGTGTAAACTCGTAGGGCGCAGCGCGCGACAATTGGTGACAACACGTCGACAAAGCGATGGAACGAGCCAAAACGAGCGGAAAAAGCGCTCTCCATTGGCGATGGACTCGAACCCCATTCAAAATGTGAATGCAAACAAAAATTTTCGAGATCAAAAACATTTTAGTGAAAGTGGCCATCGTCACATCATGGTTGTAACTGATGATACTTTTGTATTGTTTTATCTATTATTCGAAATCTTGTGATCACAAGTTATTGTTCTTCTCCGGACGATAATATTCATCAGTTATCAGTCCTCATTGATTTCTAATATCTGTTTCTTCGATAATAGCCTATTGCCAAGAAAATGATTAATTCCTGTATGAGGTATCATTTATATGAAGCGAACAACGAACCTTAACTTTCTATACGATATCGGATGATTATTTTCTTGGTTGCATGTTTGCTCAAGTTTTCAACAGATTCCTGAAACTACTGTCAGTAAAAATTTCATTACAGGTGGTTGGAAAAGAAGATAATGCTTCCTTAAGGAAGAAGAAGATTTGAATTTTGGAAGGGTTCAACAAAGACCTATTCCTGTTGATACAGAAGTACAGGATAATGACATTAATACGAGCTTCAACTTTTTCAGCAATCACTTGAGTCGCATAATTTCAGTAAGCTCATCTAATCAAAACATGCTTCTGACTACAAATAAAAGAAGTACTAATCATTCTTTATTTTAGGATGAAACTCATGTGCCCAATGAAATTACAAACATCTGAAAGCAATCAAAAACTGCTGCACAACACCTTGTGTGGGTCAAAGAAAAATGTGTCGAAATATTTTTCCTGCAACTATGTTATTAGGTAATGGCAAAAACTCTATAATTTTTCTATAGTTTTATGGAGAACTGCAAGACGCCGATCCTTAAGCTTCTGTTAGATCATTACCGCAATTCTGATTTAGATGAGCATACATTCTACGAAACTTTTTTAGTCTCTTCATGAATACTCATTAGTTCCTAAGTGACACAATATTCATAATTGGTTGTTTATATGTAGAACCGAGTGTATAACATTCATCACTAGTAATCTAATGTTCAAATGTTATCTAAATTTCTTCCATGCATCACTCCATTTCAGGATGGAACACATGTGCCTACCGACGCACAGTGGTCTGAAACGCCCAAAAAGTTGGTCAAAACCTAAAGACTCAATTTTTTGCCGATGGAATCCCTCACTATGGGGTTTTTAGGGTGGCTGGTCTCAGAAGTCCGATTTTCCAAAAACAAAATGGCGGACACTATCTCGAAATTGTTATTAGATTTGCATGAAACTTGGTGTATGTAGGTTTTAAGGGTTACTGGTTTGAAATTTGAAGTCAGATTTTACACAAACAGAATGGCGGCCGCAAAATGGCAGAGACTTTTCGAAAATGTCAATCAGATTTGCATGAAACTTAGCAAACATATCATGTTTTTGGGGTCGATGATTTCAAATTTGTAGTCAGACTTTTTAAAAACAACATGGCGGCTACAAAATGGTGGACACTTCTCCAAAAATGTTATCGGATTTACATGAAACTCCGCGTATGTAGGTTTTTAGCGTCGCTGATTCCAAATTTGGAGTCAGATTTCACGAAAACGAAATGGCGGCCACAAAATGAGAGATATTTTTCAAACATTTCTATCAGATTTGCATGAAACTTGGTATAAGTGGGTTTTCGGGATCTCTCATTTCAAATTTGGAGTCACATTTTCAAAATAAAATTGTGGCTACAAAACCTTGCTGTAGCTGTTTGTTGTTTCTTATTGTAGTTTACACTAAATTTATAACAATAATAATAACAATGGCAACAAATGAAAACGAGGAATGGGTACAAAAAGGCGCCTATTGTTGTTCTGTGTAGCATTTATTTCTATACTACATCCTCATCTGTATCTGAGAAAGTATTAGTGCCAGAATCATCAGTGCTGGATACTTCGCGATTAACAATAGTCGGGGGTAGCGAAAGTCTATATTTGATTCAATTCTATTAATTGATTTCATGCATTTATTTATTTACTGTTTTATTTATGTTTGAAGGAACACTTACGGCTATAGAAATGAGCACTCTTTCTTCCGGAATCTCGACGTCTCGATTTCAATTTTGGAAGCAACAATTTTAAATTTTTTATTCCCTTAGGGGCTATTTGGAAATCAATAGTTTTCGTTTCTGAAATGCTGCTTCACAAAATCAAAAGCTGATCCTCCAGGTCAGCTTGCAATTTTCCTTTCATCTTCGTGAATATTTCCTTCCGAGTATACTGAAGCTAAGAGGACAATCCCATTCCTAAAAAGAATTAACTTGGCCTGTCAGTCTGTCCCATTCTCCAGTGTCGCGGCTACTTCGTAGCCGTCATTTTGTTTCTGGAAAATCTGACTTCAAATCTGAAATCAGTGACCCCAAAAACATATGCATACTAAGTTTCATGCGAATCAAATCGCATTTTTCAAAAAGTCTCAGTCATTTGGTTTTTGTACAATACAGACTTCAAATTTGGAAACAGTGAATCTTAAAACCTGCATATACCAAGTTCTACCCGAATCTAATAACAATTTCGAAAAGGTGTCTTTCATTTTGTAGCCGCCATTTTGTTCTTGAAAAATCAGTATTCAAATTCGTAATCAGCGACCCTACAAACCCTCAAGCAGGGAATTTCAACGGTGAAAAATCGAGTCTTTAGGTTTTGCCCAACTTTTTATGGGTTTCAGAGACAAATAAATCGATTGCATCGAGAAGTGCGGAAAGTCGCATCCGAATTTTTGATTTCCCAGTTAGTAAGATCTTTACTTGAATTATGAATCTGATAACAACGCAGAGTCTCACAGAAACATAACTTTTCGGATGATTTTCGGAAAACTATTAATGTAAAACTTATGAACAATTGTTACACAAAGTAAACTGTTGAAACATATTACCAATCTCGCGGTGCCTCCTCTATCTTCTTCTTGAAGATTTTTGCACATCAGACGCTAGTACGCGTCTTCTAAGCTACCTATCTATTTGCTATTCAAGAAATAAATGCGGAGGAACCTCGTTTACTGACTACGACCTATAAAATCTCTAAGAAAAAAATTTTTTGTTGAGATTTTGACCAACTTTTTGGGCGTTTAGAACACTGTGCGACGTAACAAACACTCGGAAGCATTCGAAAACTACTGTAGAGCTATACCTTGTTTATGACAAAGAACAATGCTCTTTTAGTTCTTTCATAAATCCTTATTAGCCCTTGTTTGACCTAACACTCCTCGATGTCAAATCACTTTTTGAATGGCAATTGCCTTCCAGCTACTCTCTGAAATAGTGAGACCAGTGACATTCTGAGTATCATGGCCCATTCATCTGTTATAGGTAACTTCTGATTCACCTGGTAGGTATTGCTACCAAATTCTCCAGTCACTTATTCCTATACATACATTGAATTAGAAGATTTCTACTCATTGACAGTGCTTGAATTTGCACCAACTCAGTTAGTAGATAACTACTACCAGTTCTGAATTCCATTACTGGTGATCGGAAAATAAAATAAGATGACACTTCTCTAATAAGGAAGAAGAATATTTGGAAGGGTTTAAAGGAGTCAACACCTATATTAATATAGGTGTTCATTTGCATAATGACAAGACGATTTTACAGTAAAAACGTGCTGCTAACGATGGATACCAAAATTAATGATAATTCTCAATTCCAGGATGGAACGCATGTGACTACCGATGTCAGATACATCAAAAAGTGTTCGAAAACTACTGTAGAGCTATACTTTTTATGCAACAAAGAATAATGCATCACGCATTCTCCCTGCAACTATCCATGAGTGAAAATGCTCTATTATTTTTCTACAATTGCATGAAAATCTATTTATACCAACTGCAAACTGCTGATCCCACATCTTCTGTCAGATCCTTGCACATTCCATTATCGCAATTTTGAATTGAACAATCATGCACTTTATGAAACTCTTTTCATAAATCCTTAAGAGTTCCGCTCTTACTGAAATTGCATTTATGCAACGAATCAGTTTTTGAATTAGCCTTTCAGCTTCTCTTTGAGATAGCAAAACCTGCTACATCATGACCAACTAATTCCCTAGATAACTTCTGATTCAATTGCAAATATAACCAATTCCTTTGGTCACTTATTCCTACATATTGAATTGGTACACTTCCACTAATTGTCACTTAACCAATTCGAATCAATTCAAGAAGTAGATAAGTAGTATTTACCTATCCTTATTCTGATTTAGAGAGTAGAAACAGCAAAAAGCCAACATATAAAGCCTCCTTGATCTGGTTTTTTGGTAGCTCGAGTCTTTTCCTGCCTCGACCAATCCTTGAAAGAGTCATTAATCATGTGTCGGTCCCCACATCTCAGTTTTGCGTGTGAGAAAGAGAGATGGAAGCTATAGAAATAGGAAAAGAAGCGTTGAGGTGATTCTTCTGTGCTGGCAATAAAGCCATAGCCGTGCGGCCGCAGCTAATAGTAATAATGTCGAGCCGTGTGTATAAGCCGCATGACGAGGACACACCTATACAGGGCAGCCAAAAACGCGGTCTCGTGGCCATTTTGTACTGACAGATCACAGGGGACATTTGACCGTGCCGACGCGCCTCGCATTTGTCATCCTGGATGCGGCAAAGCCTCAAACACACCATTTCGACTTTTACCGACCTGGTGAATAATTCTTCGGTACTCATTCGCTGCTGCGTCCCTTCGCTCGTGAACTGCCGGCTTTTATCCTTGATTATTTATTTACCCTCAAAAGAAGAACCGAGATCGCGCGTGCTCAACGACAAACGTCTTCTCGCTTACATTCCTCCGCTGCTTTTTATGAGTCTGGTACAACAAAATAGTTATGGATTCGATTTTTTGAGTTTAGAGCTGCTGCACTTTTTGGTTAGGAAGTTGAAGAATATTGCTGGAGTAGAGAGGGTTTTTCTTGATTTGAATTAAGGGAGGAGCGAGGTGGTTTTTTGTGAAAGGAAAATTGAGTTCTTTGTTGTAAGGATGTAGTTCAGTTTAACCTGTTTAACACTACTTCTCAGAACAAGTTGTTATCATTGTTAATGTATTTGAGACACAAAAATGAATTTTTATTTAATACTGTCAGTTTGGTTGACAGTTCAAGATTATCCCTTAGATCACAGAATAAGGTTCTGCTAAAAGCTTGTCCTTTATAGTTCGCTCTTTTGGGAGGATATCTAAAATAAAATATCTTGTCATGTGACTACAAAAATTTCATTTTCTATGTTTGAGTGTCTTTCTTGAACCGCCATTAGCCAAAACATGAGGAAAATTAAACAATTTGCTAAGTTGAAGTGTTTTTGTTCATGATTGGGTGAAACATAAGAAACATGAAGAACTTAGCTATGTTGAAATGTTGTTTTTTTTTGTTATCATTGGGTAAACCATAAGAAACAAGAGGAAATCAGTTCTGGTAGAGTGTCCTTATGTGTTATCACTGCACTTTCAAAATTTCTGGAATTTCAAAACACTTTTGATATACGTTTTTGTAATAAATTCACATTCTCAGAATAACAGCCTTGAATTGCAACAAATTTGTAGTAAAATCTGTAATAATAATTTGTATAACTCAATTAACATATTCTGTAATTCATGGATCAAGTAATTTTTACAGCTGAAATACAATATATAATTTCCTTATTATTGATAGTTCTGACTGAATTTAGTATTAGTTACACAATAAAGGCATAAATTGAGATAGTATACAACTAACTTATAAATTATTTACGTATCTAAAATTTTTCCCTTTGGGTTGCTTTTTTGGTAACGGTTTCGACTATATTATGTGTCATATTTTAGTCTATGTGACTATTACTTTCTCATTTATTCAGAATACTCAATCTGTATGGTAAATTTACTGTATACGTATTATATGCATATTGCTCCCATTATGTTTATAGTAAAATCGTTGCAGAAATTTGAACAGTGTGATTAAAACATTAGAAAAATGAGTACACTAGGTATGGTGGTGTATTTTTTTTATCATACACCATAGGTTAAGTAAGACATAAGGAACATGGGGAATTTTGATTTTCCAAATTATTATTCTGAAATGTTTCCTATTTTAGTATTGTTTTCCACATGTATGGCTTGAATTGAAGATTTTGTCAAAGCAGATGAATATGAAAATATAAAATTTACTTTGGAAGCGTCTCTTTTTTCTTATCAAGAGATAGGAATTGAGACATAAGAAACATGAGTTAATTTGCTACGGTGAATTGTCTTTCTTGTGCTATCATTAAGTAAAACATAAGAAACGTATAAGGGATTTTACTTTTTTAAGACCATTGCTGAAATATTTTCTTCTAGTCTAATTTCGTCCAATGTGGTCGAAAATTCCGGGTACAGTCCAAATTTTTGGTTCAACCAATGGAATCGGTTTTTGAAATGTTTTCTCAAGATTTCGGTTTAAGGGTAACCATCGTGATTAGAAATTCATTTTTTCGGGTTAAAAGTACAACTGTTTTGTTAAAATCTTATTTGCATTGGTTAAGGGTTTCACTTTTTTTAAGAAAACACATGCTTTGTTGAGCATTCTTCTTTCTAGTAGAAAAACAATTTACTCCGTTTGAATAAGTTGAAATACTTTATGAATTTGAAAATTCAACTATTTGGTAAACATGAAATTTTTGTCAGAAAATGTTTTTTTTCGGGTTGAAAATTCATCTTTTCTATAAATATCATTGTATTTTATTCTAATTTCGGGTTGTCACTTATGCTATATAAATATTCAAATGATAATTTATTCAATAATCGATTTCATAACTGCATCTCTTAGGGGCGCGAAATTCAGCAGTGATATTTACAATCCGTACTTTTTTTGAACATTCAGATTAGGAACTTTCATTGGTAGAAAATTTCTTTGTTTTATTGAAAATTTACCCATTTTGGTTTAGAATTCATCCCTTTTGTTTGAACATTCGATTAATTCGTTGGATGTTGGACTTTTTTGCTGAAAATACATTTATTTATAAGATCCACATCTTTTGTTCAAAATCCGTATTTGAGTAATTCTCTTCGAAATTAGTCACAAAATACGAATAAAATATTACTTTCCAAATATCACCCCCATAAGTCTGTTTTATAGGGTCCCGAAAACCCCCATAAGTGAAAAAATGGGGTTTTCGAGTTTTTCGCGCTAATGATGATTTTCTTGCGGTTTTATAACGCAGATTGATTCAAATACATGAAATACTACTTTATACTGATAATTAGATCTTTATTTATATTGTTTAACAATTCATTACTGTTTTTAGCAATTTTCTCTTGGAAAAGGGTTAAAAAGTCAAGGTTTTTTCTTAATTTTTCAGCTTTTTTCAACGTTTCAGTTAAGGCAGGTTCTCACCTTGTGGACCCAAAAGAGTGTCCTTTTTTTAGGATTTTTTTTTTAAGTATTAAAGATAAGAAGCTGAAAATTTTTTCTGGATATGAACATCCATTTATTTCAAGAATGCAATTTTTTTAATTTACTGAATGAAAGAAGGGGGGAGGGGGCGTCCATCAATGGCGGCATGTCGGTGGGGCAGTGTCCCGCTACCGGAAGTGATTCCATCAAAACCCGTGATCCGAAACAAGAAAACCGAACACATTCCTAAGTTGTACCGTATTATCCATTAAATGAACTAGAATTATGAAAAAAAGTTCAAAATTAAAAAAGTTATGAGGGTTTGAAAAAAATTACGATTTTCGAACCTTTTTTTCTTCACGTATTATTTTTTTAATTGAACAATTTTCAATATTTTTGGCTGATTCTAGTTCACTTGATGAAAAAAACCCTAAGGAACATTTAAAAAAAAATTGGTAACGATTGGTTCATTACAGCGTCTTCAATCACTTCCGGTATCAGGAAAACCTCCACACCGACATGCCGCCATTTATGGACGTCTCCTCCCCCTCTTTTTTTTTTATTCAGTCAATTGTATTCTTGAGAGAAATGTATGTTCATATCCAAAAAAAATGTTCAGCTTTTTATCTTCAATACTTTTCTCAAAAAAAATTTCTAAAAAAAGTAAATTTTTTTTGGGTTCACAAGGTGAGAACCTGCCTTAAAGCAAGGTAACAATTAATTAGCGTTAAAAAAATAAGAATTTTAACAATTTTTCATTAATTATAACAATATTCTCTTAAAATAATGCTACAAAGTTGCGGTTTTTATTAAATTTTCAACTACTTGTCCACTTTTCATTTGAAAATAGTAATTCTTTAATTTAATCTAGCACAAATATTTTTTTGAACAAATTGTAAATCTTTAGAGCTACCCTCTTCTAGAATAATACCACATATTCGCGATTTTTTCCTGAAATTTTTGACTTCTTATCCCTTTTCAATTAGATTCAAGCAATAATTAATTCATGTGGGGAAAATAATTATGTAAACAATTTATTATCATTGATAATAATATTTTCTTTGCCTAATGATAGAAACTGGCGTTATTTTCTGAAATTTTTTACTTTTTGCCCACTTTCACTTATTTAAACAATTTATCATTGTTAATTACCATTTTCTCTCAGATAATTGCAAGAAAGTTTCGGTTTTTTCTGTAATGTTCAACTTTGCACTGAATGAAATTTGAATGAAATTCAATTAGATTGGATTAGATTGCATTGATTTAATAGTTGGTTGAATTAGATTGTTTTTATTAAAAATTAAATTTTTCTTTGAAATGTCAACCATTATATTTTTGATTATAAGTTCATATTTTCAGGTAAAGAATTCAACTCTTTGGTTGAAAGCTGAACTACTTCCTCAAAAATTCAATTTTCGCGTTGAAGATCCAAAATTTTAGTAGAAAATTCGAAATTCAAATTTCACTGAATGAATTCAGATTTATTGTTTTAATTACTTTTTCTTGAACATTGGGAAAAGAACAAAAATAATTTACTCAAAACAATACAATACTACTTAAATTATGATTCTCTGTAATGTTTATTTATTATTTGTTCACAACCAGAAAGGTGAATCAAAGTTGAAAGTTTAAGAAAAAACGGCAACTTTTCAGCACTAATCTGATAGAAGAAAGCCATAAACAATGATAATTTTGTTTAAATAATTATTGTTGTTAAATTAAATTAAATTTTAATTCCCTTTGAGTGAAAAGTGGGCAAAAAGTTAAAAAATTAAGAAAAAACGCAAGTTTCTATCATTAAGCAAAGAAAATATTATAGGGAATGATAATAAATTGTTTAAACAATTATTTTTTTAACGTGAAATAACCATTACTCCAATCTAATGGAAAAGTGATAAAAGTAAAAAAATTCAGGAGAGAACCACAACTATTTAGTATTAATCTAGAAGAAGATAGGTATAAACATTTACAATTTTTTACACAATTATTTTTGCTTAATCAAAGTTTACTTATCTTACTTATCATAATTAGCGACAAAAACTCGAAAACCTCATTTTTTCACTCATGGGGGTTTGTTGGGACCCTATAAAAAAGACTTATGTGGGTGATATTTCAAAAGTAATATTTTATTCGCATTCTGTGACTAATTGTGAAGAGAAATGGTGAATTTCGATCTCGATTCACCTAATATTGAGAATTCTGAATAAAATTTACAAAATCGTCTTTTTTTCTCATAGGAAAGACGTGTTGAATTTCATGGAGCTTGCGCCACCTCTCAATATTTTTTTTTTCAACAAAAAAAATGCACCTATTGTTTGTGAATTCGAACAGATTTCCGGGCGAATTCAATAAATGATCCGCTTTTAACAGCATCATCGTGAAAGAAGCTGGTTACTAAAAATGCTATAAAGAAAGAACCAATAAAAATTCATCTCAGGAGCGGTTTAATCATGTAAAATTTTCGGAACTGTTATAACAAATAAATTATCAAGATAAGGCTCCATTACTTACCAAAAAGTAATTTCCGAAGTTAAATAATGTATGCGTGTTGACATGATCAATTGCTACAAGTTATATCAGCATACAAATTACTCAATCGCTAATCAGAATCTGTAGTTTGAGAAACGCGTATAGCATAGGTATAGTTAATCTCTTTCCAAGGAAAGCAACTAAGTAGTATCTATCCATCCATCCAAAAAATAAGACTACGAGCAGAAATTTATTCATTTTTCTGAGAAATCAAGAGGCTATCGTCGATCTATACAGAAACATCAGAAACTAATAGAGCCCAGCATTTGCCGCATTAGTGATACCAAGATTGACAGAAGCTTAGAGCTCATATCAAATATGCTAGAAAATTGAAGAATTTTTTTTTTTTTCTTTCTTTTTTTACCATTGAGCCATAATCCCTTACGTAATAAGCGTAACTCGTGAAGAGTCATATTTGGTTGAGTTGAATTCACGAGAGGACACCAGTCTCCTGCCAACATGCCAACGACACGCAGTAGTTCCGAACAGTTACCCATCTAAGTATCACGGAGAGGAATAAACCGCAACCGTTACTGCAACCGCAACTGCTACGTACGATTCCCGAGTATGAGATAAACAGTAACTGTTACTGCGCTCACATGAACCTTTGCTGCCTGCAGAGTATCTGTTTGGCGCGAGACAGTAAAATACAACGAAGTCATAGTTACTGCCACGGCAGTAATGGTTACGGTCTCGACAGTAATAATTCCTGTTTATTCCGTAACCATCACTGCACGCGCAGTTTTTTGCTTTATCTATGGAATACTTCAAGCAGGTCGATTTCAGTTTTTGTTGATATATACATTCAGAGAAAAATAATAAACGATACTCTTTATTACTTTTTCGGGACTCAGGTTCTTCAAAATATATATCAGTATTGTCAATTTATGTATTGGTCGTAATGTTAAAATAATGTTCGAAACTAACTTCAAAAGTCTTCAAGTTGAAACTCGAAACACAGAACGACGATCAGCTGATCCTCTCCTCCAATTCATGTAGTTTTTCAAGAAATGAATTAAATTCAATGGGTAATATGCGAATTCAAAGTTCAAATAGAAAATCATTAGATTTTAGTGGAACTAAACTTTTGTCAGCGATAAGGCATCAAATTTCAGTTCACTACTCATCAAACTTCATTGCACTACTACTACTGCACTCGCCGGAGCGATTCGGGTATTAGCAGTAACTATTACTGTCGGTGGAGCAACCGTTACTGCAAAACGTTTTCAGGTGGCACACAGTAACTGTTACGGTGTGGCCGGAACAGTTCCGCCGCTGGCAGTAGCAGTCACGGTTTATCTACATTCCTTTTTTCATTCGTAGCTGTTACGGTGAGCGCAGTAACAGTTACGGTGTAAACAGTAACTGCTCAGATTTACTCCTCTCCGTGTACTGATCGCGCAGAATGCTGCTCAACTCCAGTGATCGAACGGTGATATTTTATGATTCAAAACTGAATTCCTCGTTAGAAAATTATCTGTAGAGGATTGTGTTATCCTGATGAAAATCTGTGGTTGAATTACAGTGTTTTAAAATTCGTCTTTTTTTTACAGTTATCTTCAAGCTGTTTTAAGCATTATATTTTTGATTTGGTAAAAAATTAAACTATTCTGTTGTTGTCACTTTTAGACAAAAGAATATTGGAACACACATTTGATCAAATATAGGAAAAATAGACACGTATTTAGGAAAGCGATAGTTATGAGTGGGTCTTCCCGAAATTTATGAGAAAAAATAATAAAAACACCTCGATTGAAAAATTTTCGAAAATTAAATTTTTAATTTTGGAGTCAATGCATGTCAAGAAGGATTGAGTCTTAGTATCTTATAAAATTTCAGAGTGCAACTCTAATTCGAAAACATGTATATAAAAAAATAGATATAAAAATTTGATGATAAAAATTTAAATTTTCAAGCCTTGAATCCAATGGCGTGCATTTTTATCTATATGAATAGACGGATTTTCCAGGAAGAAATATTTGGATTTTTTTCTACAAATATAAGGAACTAGGAATAAGGCTGTTTGTACCGAAATTCGGTACAAATATTTGGATTTTTTCGGTGCAAATTCAAGGAAATAGGAGATAGGAAATAGGCTGTTTGTACCGAAATTTGGTACAAATATTTGGATTTTTTCGGTGCAAATTCAAGGAACTAGAAAATAGGCTGTTTGTGCCGAAATCTGGTACAAATATTTGGATTTTTTGGTGCAAATTCAAGGAACAAGGAAATAGGCTGTTTGCACCGAAATTTGGTACAAATATTTGGATTTTTCCGTTGCAAATTCAAGGAAATAGGAGATAGGAAGTAGGCTGTTTGTACCGAAACTGGTACAAACATTTGGATTTTTTAAATACAAATATAAGGATCTAGGAAATTGGCTGTTTGTACCGAAATCTGGTACAAATATTTGGATTTTTTCGGTACAAATTCGAGAAACTAATAAATAGGCTGTTTGAACCGAAATTTGGTACAAATATTTGGATTTTCTTGATACAAACATAAGGATCTAGGAAATAGGCTGTTTGTACCGAAATTTGGTACAAATATTTGGATTTTTTCGGTGCAAATTCAAGGAAACAGGAGATAGGAAATAGGCTGTTTGTACCGAAATTTGGTACAAATATTTGGATTTTTTCGGTGCAAATTCAAGGAACAAGGAAATAGGCTGTTTGTACCGAAATTTGGTACAAATATTTGGATTTTTTGGTCTAAATATAAGGAACTATGAAATGGACTGTTTGAACCGAAATTTGGTACAAATATTTGGATTTCCTTGATACAAACATAACGATCTAGGAAATAGGCTGTTTGCACCGAAATTTGGTACAAATATTTGGATTTTTCCGTTGCAAATTCAAGGAAATAGGAGATAGGAAGTAGGCTGTTTGTACCGAAATTTGGTACAAATATTTGGAATTTTTGGATACAAATATAAGGATCTAGGAAATAGGCTATTTGTACCGAAATTTGGTACAAATATTTGGATTCTTTCGGTGCAAATTCAAGGAACTAGGAAATAGGCTGTTTGTACCGAAATTTGGTACAAATAGTTGGATTTTTTCGGTGCGAATTCAAGGAAATAGGAGATAGGAAATAGGCTGTTTATACCGAAATTAGGTACAAATATTTGTATTTTTTCGGTAAAAATTCAAGGAACTAGGAAATAGGATGTTTGTACCGAAATTTGGTACAAATATTTGGATTTTTTCGTTGCAAATTCAAGGAAATAGGAGATAGGAAGTAGGCTGTTTGTACCGAAATTTGGTACAAATATTTGGATTTTTTTGATACAAATATAAGGATCTAGGAAATAGGGTGTTTGTACCGAAATTTGGTACAAATATTCGGATTTTTTGGTACAAATATAAGGAACTGGGAAATAGGCTGTTTGTACCGAAATTTGGTCCAAATATTTAGATTTTTTTGATACAAATATAAGGATCTAGGAAATAGGGTGTTTGTACCGAAATTTGGTACAAATATTCGGATTTTT
>WSXT02000015.1:1250213-1260975 GCA_011762715.2 Neuroterus valhalla
ATCAGCGCATCAAAATACGTAAGTATACGTAGTTTCAAGAAAATCGTCGGTGGGTGCTATTCGGAAGTCCACCCAATAATTATTATTTTTAACAATATAAACTTTACTTAATGTTTAATAAACTTATAAGCAATAGTAAATTTAAATGCTTTAAATGCTCATAAATGCTCTATAAGTTCTCCGTCTATGCTTAATTTTTCAGCATTTTCTCATTAGAATGTGCTCAACGTAAATTCTCAAGCATTTAAGAACTCTACTTGACCCTGAAACCATAAGGTGCAATCTTCGATTTTGTTAACTTTATAGGAGAGGCATCTTGACATTAGGTAGTTTCTATACATGAAGACGTTTTCTGGTAATTACGAGCGAATTCGTTCTCCCTGCGCTTATAAAAATTGAGCACTAAAAACGATCAATCGCTCTTGTTACTATGATGGATCGTAGAAGAGACAACACTTATTCAACCTTATACTCTTCGCGGAATACAGTGCCACGTCTGACTAAATGCGTCATTTTCTACTTGAAATAGTTCTGGTATAGGAATGATTTCAAGTTGTAGGAAGTTTCTGTCATCCAGCTTTGATCTATTTAATTTCTTCTTATATCCAAGGTAGGTCTAACAAAATGTTGTTCATTTTGAAAGTTTCAAAAGAATGCCTAACTCATTGGTAGAAAGACGAAAGCGCTTATGTGCATAAGGGTGGTCCAAAAAATTTGTTTTCGAATTTTTATGCCGAACGCCTGGAAAATTTGTTCAAATCTACAAAAAAATAAACGAATTTTTTTACGAAAAAAGAAAAAAACATTTAGAGGTGGCAATATTACGTGAATCGAGTCCAAAATTCACTATTTCTCTTAACTTATAACTTGTAACCTATAAACCTCATATTACTTTTTAAATACTACCCCCATGAGTCTGTTTTATAGAACCCCAAACAACCCCCATGAGAGAAAAATAGGTTTTTCGAGTTTTTGTCGCTAATTATGATTTTTTTGCTGGTTTTTTCAACGCAGATTGTTTCAAAAACACGAAATACTATTTTATGATGATAATTAGATAATTATTTAAATTGTTTATACAATTTATTATTGTTTTTAACAACATTCTCCTAGAAAAGGATTAGAAAGTCAAGGTTAGTTCTGAATTTTTCAACTTATTTCCAACGTTCCAGTTGCAGCGAAGTGATAATCAAATGAAGTTAAGAAAAATAATTGTTGAAACAATTTTTTATTAATAATAACAATATTATTTCAGAATAATGCTACAAAGTTGCGGTTTTTCCGTGAAATTTCTAACTTTGTATCACTTTTCAATTAGATTAAAGTAATAACTAATTCATGTTAAAAATTGTTGTTCAAACAATTTATTATCATTGCTTATAATATATTCTTTGCTAATGATAGAATATTGCGGTTTTTCTGAAATGTTTAACTTTTTTCCCACTTTTTACTTGAAGTGAGTTAATATTTGATTTAATTTAGCATAAATATTTGTTTGAACACATTATTTTTGTTTATGACTATCTTCTCTTAGATAAGTGCTAAAAAGTTGTGGTTTTTCCTAAACTGTTAAGCTTTTTGTCTACTTTTGACTTATTGAGGTAATAATTAATGTCAGTTAACAAACATCCTCATTTGAACAAGTTATCATTGTTTACAACCATTTTCTCTTATATAAGTGCTAGAAAGTTGTGGTTTTTTCTGAAATGTTTAACATTACACTAAATAGAATTTGAATGAAGTTCAATTAGATTGCATTAGATTGAATTGATTCAATTGTTGGTTGAAAAAGATTGTTTTTTTAATAAAAAAACAACTTTTTTTTAAATACCAGTCATTATATTTCTGATTAAAAATCTATATTTTTGGATCGAAATTTCAACCCTTGGGTTGAAAGTTGAACTACTTTCTTAAAAATTCAATTCTTCCGTTGAAGATCCATAATTTTAATAGAGAATTTGAAACTCAAATTTCACTGAATGATTTCAGCTTTCTTGTTTCAATTAATTTTTTTTTAACATTGGGAAAAGAACAAAAATAATTCACGTAGAACATCACAATATTATCTAAAATATGATTCTCTCTAATGTTTATTTATTATTTGTTCACAACAAAAAAGGTAGAGCAGAGTTGAACATTTCAGAAAAACCGCAATTTTTTAGCATTTATCTAAGATCTGATAGCCATAAACAATAACAATGTGTTCAAACAATTATTTTTGTTATATTAAATTAGATATTAACTGACTCTAAGTGAAAACGGGGCAAAAAGTTAAAAATTTCAGAATAACCCGCAAGTTTCTATCATTGAGCAAAGAAAATATCATAAGCAATGATAATCAATTTTTTGAACAACTGTTTTTTTAACATGAGTCAATTATTACTTCAATCTAATTGAAAAGTGATGAAAAGTTAAAAACTTCCGGAAAATAACCGCAACTATGTAGTATTAATCTAGAAGAAGATAGCTTTAAAAATTTACAATTTGTTTAAACAATTATTTTTGCTGAATAAAATAAAATATTTACTTACTTTAAGTGAAATGTGTACAAAAAGCTGATAATTTCAGAAAAAACCTCAATTACCTTACTTTTACGGAAGTGTTGGAAATAAGTTGAAAAATGCAGGGGAAACCTTGACTTTCTAACCCTTTTCTGAGAGAAAGTTGCTAAAACAAATTTTAAATTGTTCAAATAATTTAAATAAACATCTATTATTCAGTATGGAGTAGTATTTCATATATTTGAAAACAATCTGCGTTAAAAGAAACCGCGAAAAATCATAATTAGCGCCAAAAACTCGAAAAACCCTTTTTTTCACTCATGAGGGTTTTTTGGAACCCTATACAACAGACTTATGGGGGTGATATTTGAAAAGTAATCATTCATTCGCATTCTGTGACTAATTGAGAAGACAAATGATGAAGTTCAAATTCGATTCACCTAATTTTGGGAATTCTGAATAAAATATACAAAAACATTTTTTTTTTTTTATAGGAAATTCAATAAAATTCAATAAAAAAAAAATGTCTAATGCATTTTTGGACATTCCTCATGTGCATGCATTATTTGGAATTTAATGAGGTTCAATATTCTTTTAATACTGATAAATCTATGATGCAATCGATTATATTGATATTAGGGGCTCAGTATTACTTTTTCATGCATTTTTTGAATATGCAGTACAAATTTGAAGATAAATGAAAGATTTTTGTGTAGTTGGATCTGTTATCAGCATCTTCACATATTCCTTTGTTAGTCAAGTGTTTATGTCATGTAATTATGTCAAGTAAAATAAATTTCTCTCAGGTGCTTTGAGAAACATAAGTCTATTTTTTATCAAAAATTTTATTTGAACGGAAACAATACACTAGCATAGATTGTTCGCAACTTCTTAAATTGCGTAAATTCATAAGCTTCATATATTTCCTGAACTCCTTATACATGACTCCATATAAGAAAGGTCACACTTCCGAAATGCGCGAACAGGTTACCATAAGGGCATCCGAACCAGGCCCTAACATCATTAATTAAATTGACATATCTTGTGTTAAATATTGTTTGTATTTGGAGCGAAAATTTGGTGAATTTCAATACTTTTGGTGTAAGACGATTTCCACGATGCTTGGGCTAAAATAAGAAAGAATCATTTGATACAAAAACCATCAAAACAAGCCAGTTATTAACTCAATATGGAGACCCTATGCGTAAAAAGAAAAGCCTCTTGTTATTTAATTAATTAATATCATTGATTATTTTATCCCAATTTTATAGTGAAGACTTATGTTTTGAAAAGTTTTTAAGTTCCAGGACTTTGAAGAATGTTATTCGAAGTATTTAAAACTTAGTATTCAAAACAAAATAGTATGTTCATCTCTTCATGGATTGGGTCAATGAATCATACTTGTCGTCTAGATAAACATAAAGCTGCAGCCTGATCTGTCTAAATTACACAATCAAAAAGTGCGTAGAGTTGAGCACCCGTTTGATGCCCTACATAGCGGAGACTCTGAGGAGGCCTTGGTGGGTGGGAGTTGGGGGTTGGATGGCAGGGACGAAAGTGGTGTCGGAGAAGGAGGTAAAGAAGGAGAAGACCGAGAGAGAAAGGAGAAAGAGAGTGGGCGCAGAGCACTGGGTGGTAGTTGTGGGGTGTTGGGTGGATAGTACCAGGAAGGGTGGGGGTGCGCTCTTTAGGGCTCTGAAAATGCAGCGTAATTTGTCTTTGTCTGGCGGGGCGAGCGCGCGGTAACGTCGGGTGGCGCAGGGGGTGTCAGTTCAGGGTGGTTGAGTAGATAGGGTGGTTCTACCTCAGCCACCCATCGACTGGCTGGGTGGCTGAAAGGGGTCTGAGGGGGAGAGATTCCGTGCTTGACCCGCCTGGGATCGATGCGTTCGTCTGCCAGAGCCGCGACGCCCGCGTCCTTCCTACCTTCTCTTCTCTCTTCTCTACCTATTCCAACCACTTCTCTTCGTCGTCGCCCACACTCTGTCTTTTCTTCTCTCTCTCTCTCTCCCTCCCTCTCTCTCGGAACCCTTATCCATCCTAGTTTCTCTCACCCTTGTCCTTCTCCATCACGCGCCATCTTCCACTCTCTTATTCTCTCTAACTCGACTCCTTTCTCTCTCCCTCGCCCTTGGTCTTTCCCTCTCCGTTCCTCTAACCATCTAGCCTGCATTTCTAGCGTCTTCCCCTTCCCGCTTCCTCTCTCCCAACTTCGAACCGTTGGCCGTCGGCGCAACGCACCCGCTGTTAACCGCACTGCACAACGCGTGCAAGGCACCCACCACCCACAAAACCACCCCCGGTCACCCCGCCCCACGCGCCTTCGACTCTCTTCCTCCCAACCACCCATCGTCGTCTCTCACGCAAACCCCAGGACCTACGAACCTAGGAACCGCACCCCGAATATCGAGCCGCCACGTCGCCAAAATGCTTTTCGCCACGAGGCAAGGATATAGATCGGAAATATTCAGTATGAGAACAAGGATAAAGATGATGATGGAGGCGTTTTAGGGCATCAGCGGAATTATCGTTCTGGATGCTTCACTTCAATTCAGGGAAAATGCGTTACGTGAATAGGAAAACAAGGGCAATATTGTATAAAAGTAATGCGTGTCTTTGGAACCCGCGGTAGGGACAGAGTTTCGAATGCGTACATAAGTACGTCCTTCTCCTTAGCACGTATTCGAAACTCTGTTCCTACCGCGTGTTTCAAAGACACGCATTACTTTTATACAATTATTTGAGCAACGTTTATATTCAGTGTTCGTTAAGCGACGGAAGGCAATTTGTTCCTCACACGTGTCACTTGGACATGTTTACCTTTTTTCAGTTTTTTTTTTATATTCTACTTTATGCTATGTTTTACTTCTATAACGAAAGGATTATGGAAAGTAGCAAAAATCGTAAAAGTAGACCGATTTTCCAGATTCAAACTTTATTGTAAACCTATTAACAATAAGGTATCAAGTGTGTGAAAATTGGTTGAAAATTTTGCGAAATGCAAGAAGTTTCATTTTCGAAAAATCAATAGTTCGTAAAGGATGCTCGTAAAAATTTCAACGGGTGTCATGTATCCCTCTCTAGAGTCTAAATGCATTTTTTTCAGAATTTCCCACCAGTTTCTGTACATTCAAAAATCCTTTCTTATTAAAAGTACAACAAAACTTGAATCGCAAAAATCCCAAAAGTAGACCGACTTTTGAGATTCGACCTTTGTTGTTAAGGGGGGAGTAGGGTCTAAAAAAATGTTTTTCATGAATTTTTTTTGGTAATATCGCAAAAGTAAATTTATCCTTGTATAAAACACATTATAAAGTAACATTTCAAGAACACTTTCTCAAGTTTTGGCACAAAAATATGAAGAAATAAGCCGGTGGCAGCAGATTTACGATGACGTCTCTTATTTGCGGTGTTCATCATATCTCAACGTAGAGCTGTATGATCTAAATGAGTAAAATTTTTTTATTGAAGTATATGCTTTTCTTGGGTCCAACGTTGTCCATTCATGAA
Source organism: Neuroterus valhalla (assembly GCA_011762715.2). Classification (NCBI taxonomy): domain Eukaryota; kingdom Metazoa; phylum Arthropoda; class Insecta; order Hymenoptera; family Cynipidae; genus Neuroterus; species Neuroterus valhalla. The sequence continues at coordinate 1,256,225 of WSXT02000015.1, forward strand.
TTTCTTAATTTTTTAATTTTTCATGGTCGTTTGAAGCGGAAAATGTGATTTTTGACGAAAAATTTCACCATCTTCTAAGTGGAAAACACCTTTAATGTCGGAAAAATAAAATATAAAGACCATTGTACCCTGGCAACATGTATCTAGAAAGTGTGTACCAAATTTGAGAACGATCGGTTGAGTAGTTTTTTCAGGAGAGTGAACACCGACTTCAAAACTATGATTTTGAGAAAAACGCGTTTAAAGTTTTGAACTGTGAAAAAGCGAAAAATGTATTTATTTTCTTAAATTACACTGAAACATCGATTCCTGCTCCATAAAGGATATCTCCCGTAGCAATTTAGTTTTCTTGACCTTTTTTTCTTTCAAGTCTACTTTGAATCGTAGCATGTTTGCTTTTTCCTTTTGCTTCTTTATCAGCCCTTGTGATACGAACGCTGTCCTCTTGATTCAGAAAGTGGTATAACTTTGAGAGTTTTGCTCCACTTAACGTGAAATTTGAAAACAATATTCTTGAAATGTTTCACTATAAGAAAATGGAACAACAAAAAAACTAATTTTCTGACCCTACCCACCCTTAAGCAAATAAAAATAACGTATCGAATGTTTATAAAATTGGTTCAAAATTTTGCGAAAGTCGCATTTGCGTAGAATCTATAGGTCGTAAAGGATGCTCGTAAAAATTTCAACGCGTGTTATATATTCCTCCCTAGACAATCGTACAAATTCAAAACAGTATCAGATTCTAAAATGAATAACGCTGTTAGTGTAACGGTAATTTAAGACTTCACAGCGTTACGATACCAAAATACTTCTATGAAATTAATCCCTGCCCACGAAATCTCTCTAAGACGAAAATGGAAAATTGCCAAATTACGAGAATAGCGGATACATATATAGTATTCTCTTTATTTATTGATGAACAAGGACTTCACACTGCAAAAAATGAATAGCCTATTTCGGAGTGGATAGGAGTCTTAGAAATGAGAAGTTTTGGAATGATCAAAATAGCAGACCTCAGAATTTCCGAAAAGTAGCTTATTCTACAGTCTCCAACAAAACTCTCCGACCTACGCTAGAAGGATGAATGAGTTTCTGAAGCTAACTAATTTTTTTTGCAAGATTTGAAAATATTGCCTTGAAAAATCCATAAATGACCTTATTCGAATATGAGTTGGTCGCTATCTTCGATTTATTTTAATTTCTATATTTTCGTATCCAACCCTCACTTACAACGATGGGGATGATGATCAAAATTCCATAAAGATCACACCCAGTTAGCCTGTTTTTCATCGAATCCTATCGATTTCAACCCCTCAGTTTCAAGAATTGAATAAAAACTCTCAAACATTTTCAGAGGTTCTTACCTTAAATCTTAAAAATTGTTTTAATAAATTTTGGAGGTAAATAATTGCAAAAAAAGTTTCATTCCCCCATTTGCCGGGGAAAGCTGTCATTTTCAACCCTCTGAAATCACGAAAATCAATACAAAATTCGAAAACGTGCTAAAAGCTTTATACCTACAATCGTAAACACAGATTTTGTAGATCTTGATGACAAATTATTGCAAAAAAGTTTCAACCTTCAAGCTGCCTGAGAAAGCAGAAATTTTCAACCCCTAATTACCGACTGCTCTCCTTGGCAGCTTGGGGGATGAAACTTTTTTTACAGTAATGTACCTCAAAAATCAACAAAATTCGTGTTTGGGGTTTAAGGTTTCCAGCTTGAAACACATTTTAGAATTTTGTTATCGATTTTTGAGATTTTTGAGGGTTGAAAATGAGGGTTGAAAAAAAGGGCGCATTTATCGATTTTCGAGGGTGGAAACGAACTGCTGATTGCATTTCGGCAAATTTTTCATTCGAATTTGAATTTGCGACAGAACAGTGTCAAATAAACAAAAATGGCTACGTCAGTAGTAGATAGTTGGACATTTTATTGAATTTAACAATGATTTATCATAATACTCTCTAAATCTGAATAAGTCAAATCTTACTAATTGATAGTCATTCCTGACTAATTCAAATAGTGCGAAGTCGTTTACCTCCAATTAGTCAACAGTTACTAGTTCAATTAGTAACAAGGACTGATTAAATGAAAGGTAGCTCGTTACTAAAGAAATTGGTAACTTTACTACTAAATGAAATAGTCACTGTCTACTTAATAAATTAGACAGCCTTCCGCTGTTTACTAATCCAAATAGTAATTCGCACAAAATTCCACAATAGTTGAGTTTTAAGTTATGTACATTTTATCAAAACCCCAAATGAACATTTGAGTTTTTTAAAATGTTTTTATAGACCCAAAGCATCAATAATATTATCATTTATGCAATATCTTGTATCGTCAATCAGGGTGGCTACTTGACCGGGAAAGCGGGAAATGACCGGGAATTTTATTGAACAGTAAAACAGGGAAATGCCGGAAATTGTATTCAAGAACCGGCAATTCACTTGATTCAACCTAGACTATTAAAAATTCCATCGGAAAAATAGGGGAAATGGCCGCTTTCTTTTTATAAATCAAAGAGAGATCTTATCATTTGATTGAAAGAATAGAACGTTTCTCTAATCTGATTCTCAAAATATTTAAATACATCTATACTCCGTGAGAGGAAGAATGTTTATTTTTTTTCCTTTAAAAGAAAAACATTTCGCAAATTTGTTGCTTTGTGAGATTTTTTCAACTGACTTAAATTTAATAATCGAAATTCCAAATATGTCCGAACATACAGAAAGAATTATTATCTAAAACTTTTCAAAAAAATGTATTTATCACGTTTTATTAATCACTTGTCTCCGGGTGGAGTGCATTAGTGTGTCCTACTTTCTCGAGGCTAACTTATTTCTGAATTAGGATAGAAAACTTTTTTTCTTTGTTCATTGCGAATTCATCCTTTTTTAGTTGAAAAATCAACTATTTCTTAGAAGATTGGACTTGTTTTTTGAAAATCAAAATTTTTTTATTCACCTCTGGTTGAAAATAAAACCACTCTACTAAAAATCAATTCATTTATTTTGCTGAAAATTCAAGTTTTCAGTTAAACATTGATTCTTGAATTTTAAAACGAAACTAGAGAATGAATCTTCATGGTAAAAAATTAATCAGTTTGGTTGAAAATCAATTTCTTCAACTGAAGATTTAACTGTTCCATATTAAGTGGAAAATTGATATTTTCTAGTTCAAAATTCAACAATTCAGTGAAAATTGGTCTGTTTGAATTAAAAATTTAAATATTTTGTTAGAACTTCACACATTTTTTTGAATTTTTTTTTTTGGTAGAAAATCATCTCTTTCTTTGGAAGCTAATATTTTTCTTCAAAAATTCTTCATTACGGTTATCAATTCAAGCTACAAATTTAAACATTTTTCATTTTATTCGAAAATTCATCTGATAGAAGCCTCATATGTATGGTTCCGAATTGATTTTTTAAGTCATAAATGTTATTTTTCCGTTTTTGGTTGAGAATGATTATTTCTACAGTTCAAATTCAACCATTTTGTTGAAAAATTGTATTTTTTTTTGCATTATAATTAATTTTTTGTCAAAAACTGAACTATTCTAGTTAAATGTTCATAATTTCAGTTACAAATTCGTCTTCCTGGTTCAAAAGTCAACTACTTCAGTGTATCATCCACAATTTCATTTGATCCTTCATAATTTTTTGTAAAAGTGAAATGATTTGTGTGGAAGACAAATCTTTCGTTGGTTCAAAGTTGTTTTTTTTTGTCATGAGTAATTTTTTTTACTAAAAATTCAACTTATTCCAATTTAAGAGTCCATAGTTTTAGTTAGACATTCACTCGTTCAGTTAAACATCCATTTTTCCAATTCGAATTTTGAGTATTCAAATTTTCGTTGACAATTAATCTTCTTCAGTAAAAGTTAATTTATCTGTTCGGTAACTTAACTCCTTCAGTTAATATCCTTTGTTTTAGTGTAAAACTCTTATACTAGGTTTGGAATTGGTTTTCTAAACTAAAAATGTGACTATTTTTTATTTTTATTTTACGGTTTCAATCAAGTATATATATTAATCATATGATGTTAATTGTTTTTTTCTGCTGATCTTGTCAATATTTAAATGATCGATTATTTATTGCCAATATTTGAATAATTGAATATTGACAAGACCAGTAGATAAAAAGAATTACCATCATAAAATTATGATTATTAGAAAATTATTCTTTCTATTTGCAAATTAATCTTCTTGTTTGAATATTCACCTTTATTGTTGGGAATTGAAGCGCTCTAGGTAAAAATTAATTTTAAAAATTTTTAAATTTATCTTCTTAGTCGAAAAATGAACTATTCGGTTGGAGGTTCAATATTTTTGTTATTGTTGATTGATTTTTTTGATTGCAAGTTTAACTGTTCAAATTTTGGTAAAAAAAATGATTTTTTTCTTTGAAAACTTGAGTATTCTCTTCCTGATTGATTTAATTTGACAATGTTTGATCTGCTGTGTTAAAGGATATTTATGATGAACATCAGGAATAAAATAAAAGATTGATGTTTTGCGACAAATATAAATATGTTACTTCTAGTTTCCCGGGAAAATTGCAAAACTTGACCGTGTATAACCTGGAATTGACCAGGAACTTGAAATCATACGCTAAATTGCTACCCTGATGCTTCTAAATGAAATAGTCACTATCTACTAAATGAATTAGCCACACGGAAAAAATAAGTCATCGAATTTTTCGTTGACTGTCAACCACTTTTGGATAGGATGAAAAGTTCGTGAAAT
>WSXT02000015.1:1261075-1284905 GCA_011762715.2 Neuroterus valhalla
ATGAAGCGTCTAAGGCAGGGCCGATTTCACATTGCCTTACTGATGAGTCCAGTGAAATCAGCCTGGACGAAACGTTTGATACTTCATAATTACATAAAATGCCAATGCCAATATAATTAAATTCTTATCCACAATGTGGAATACGCACACACGTTACAAACTGAACTAACTAATGTACCTTTATTTATTGCAGCAGGGTTGCGGGCAGTTCAGACATGGGAAGTGAGCATTACTGCCTGAGGTGGAACAATCATCAGAGCAACTTGCTGGGTGTGTTCAGTCATCTTCTAGAGACGGAATCGCTGGTGGACGTGACGCTGGCGTGCACGGAGGGACCGTCTATCCGTGCGCACAAGGTCGTCCTCTCCGCGTGCTCCAGCTACTTCCAAACCTTGTTCCTCGATCACCCCACTCGCCACCCCATCGTCATCCTCAAGGACGTCCGCTTCTCCGAGCTACGTACCCTAGTTGACTTTATGTACAAGGGGGAGGTGAACGTCGAGTACTGCCAATTGTCAGCCCTTCTCAAGACCGCGGAGAGCCTCAAAGTCAAAGGTTTAGCAGACATGACAAACATCAATGCGGCTGTGGCGTCGAGGGAGGAGCAGCATACGAGTTCCGAAGGGATTCGGGATCGGGATCGGGAGCACAGGGAACGAGACAAGGACAAAGAGCGGGAAAGGGATCCGGCGAAAGAATGTGAACAACCCCTACAAATCCCTAGACCACCTAGTGAACCTGTGGAAGCTGTGGACATGACCGATTGTCCGCCGTCCCCTGCAGGCCCAGCGAGTCCCTGTCCAGGTCCCTTGGCCCTCGACAGACCTAGGAGAGATTCCGAAGGCCCAGCTAGTTTAGAAGAAACAAGAGGTTCCCTTAGTCCAATTTCTGTAAACAGTGGCCCTAGTGACATGAGTCTCAGTAATAATAACAGCGCGACAGGAGCGCTACCCTTAAATTTACCACAGAGTCGGCTTCCGTCCCCACACAGTACAGAGCCTTTAGCAGGACCATCGGGATTACCCCCGGTTCAACAAGTTCCGCTTGTAAGTTTATTTTTCAACATTATCACTTAGATTTCAATGGGTCCAAATGAAAAAGCACTAACTCGTATGTGGTACTCTTGAAAATTCTATCCTGGAACAGATGTCGCTACTCGTTTTGATGCACTGAAAAAAAAGTATTTTTCCACCTAGAATTTCTTTTAGGAAATTGCTAGAAGAGCATTCAAAATGCTTAACCAGAAAAATGCAGGATCGTGTGTACTTTCTTTTTGGGTCGACATGCTGTGATGAAAAGTGCATTTAATGGATGGCGCCTGAGTACCAAAAAAGCGTTTTCTCGCATTTTGGCACAGAAAAAAAAATTAATCGCAAAACTATCAATCAAAAAGTTGTTTGTCTCAAAAAAACCTACAAAATTGATATAAAAACTTTTCTCGTCCGACTTATCGTTCACGAGTTATAGCGTGACAAACCCGTCACCGTAGATTTCCCATTGTTACCGACGATCGTGACGTTAGTGTGATCTTGTCACATAACTGTTTAGTTTTGTAATAAAATACAAATTGGAATGGACGAACATTTTTCTCTTTTTGCAAAGCCAAGATTCTATGAAATAATAAACACTTACACGTATTTTCCATGTTGCACGCTCAACAACAATTATAAGCATATTTTTTACAGCTCGTTTGATATAGAATTTTAAGAACCTTCTTAAATCACGTTCAATACTGAAGTAAGTATAGTTTTGGAAAAAAATTAATAATAATGAATACTAATTCATAATGACGATTTATCATAATTAGGACTGATTTGAAAATCCTATTACAAATACATTATTTATTGAGTCTGAAGCAATGATTTATTATGTACCCACACTAACGTCGCCCTCGTCGGGAACAATGGGAAATCTACGGTGACAGGTTTGTCACGCTATAACTCGTGAACGGTAAGTCGGCCAAGAAAAATTTTCTTATGAATTTGGTAGGTTTTTCTTGAACGAACATTTTTCTCATTGACAGTTTTGCGATAAAAAATTTTTTCTGTGCCAAAAAGCGAGAAAACGCTTTTTTTGGTACTTTAGCGCCATCTACTTATTGCACTTTTTATCGCAGCCTACCATTCCCGAGATATATCAAATCCAAAAACTTTTGAGCTTTCTCAAAAACCCACCCCTAAACGATCCCGCAGTTTTCACTGGATACTTTTCTAGCGATTTCCGCAGAACAATGTTTATGGTATTTTTCCCACAAAATTTGCCAGATCGACTGTCCTATCATGCCCAACACTCCCTCAACATTAACGAGTTTCTGTTCTTTTTTTTACATTTTTTGGAAATAAACTTTTGATTGCAAATGTAGAACTTAGGTTTATGTAATACTATTAAGGCCATGTGAGCATAGCTTGAAAAATTTCATATTTTAGTTTAAATCAACTGACGTTTACAATAGATACAATATTCAATCGAAATTTCGGAAATCGGAATAAAAAGGAATAAAGAATGTCTTTTCTATCCTACATTTTCCCAATACGAAGAATGTTTTAATCTAACTATTTTTGTTTCCTCTTCTTCCTAATAATTGTTACACTCGTATATCCTTCAAAATGGAAATTTCCACTGATCATGATTGAATTACTCAAAATTGAATTATTGCAAATTTTAGTATTCAAGATTCGTAACGAATAATCTAAAGTTTGAATGTTCAAAATTCCAGAAAATCTGATTTGATTTAATAAAGATAGTTCAATTTTGAATTGAAAGCTTCGATTTTTCAATAATTTGCAGTCCACTCTTTCAAATCTGTCCAATGCCTTGATCTTAAATAAATTCATATCCAATCATCATCTGTTAAATTACCAAATTCTGAACTGGTAAATTTTCAAGGCTTGAATTTAAATTCGAAAACTTTGAAATCTTAGGTTAACAAACCTTATCAACTGTGATTCTGTAGCCTTCAATTTTAGACTCCACAATTTTTATTATTTCTTATTCAGAATCATTCAATAGTGGAAGCTTACATTTGAATTTGAAAGTTTGGAAAACTTTGATGATACGTTTCTTATGAAATATTATGAAATTATGGACTCGTTGAACTAGAACTTGTTCAAATTGAAGTGTTGGAAATTTTTAAACGTTTTGTTTTCAATCTTAAAATACTGTCAAAGTTCAAAGTTCACGAAATTGAACTCATTTCGAATCTTCAATTCTCCATTATTAACACCTGAAATTTGAAATTGTTCCACCTTTAATACTTCAATTTCATTTCGCGTGGTTAACAACCATTTCAAAACTTAAATTGAACAGTTTTGGGAACTCGACTTTCAAAATTTGAATGACCCAAAAAAAAAGGTTTGCATTCTGGATAAATGGTAAGGAAATGATGAGACATTTTTTTCTGTGAATGAGAGGTGTTAAATTGATGGAATGGCGAACCACTTTTTTATAAAAAAGATACTTTTCTTCTGAAATAATTTTTTAAATAATTTTCTTCACTCTGAAACGAATCACGTCAAGTGGGCACCCCAATTTCTAGCCCAAGTAAATGTTATAAAGTAATTATATCAATCGAATCTTCACACCATCAGGGAAGTATAAATGTTGGACTTTTGACAAAATAATTTGTTTAACTATTTTTTTTCGTGCAACAAACATTTATGACTTTGTTTTGATAATAATTCACTGCGCTCATCCTTTTAAATACTCTTTGACGAAAATTGATACTCATACTATTGAAAGACATCTCTTTCAGATAAAAAATATTGCGATGGTCAATAAACAATTTTTTCATATTTTTAATAACATTTTCAGGAACAATTGACATAATTATCAACTCTTCAATGCTCAAATCGTCTAGATTTTGTATAATACATGTAAAAACAATTCAAGAACAACAATCTGAAAAAAATTTCACTGCCCGCCATTGGCCATGGGCTCGGGCCCACCATGAAGCAGCCTGGCTCACAGTGGCGACGGAATGTTCAGAAACACCTACATGTCGCAAATCTTAACTAAGCTGATTTTGAATCTGCCATTAGTTTTGCAAAATAAATTGATTCAAACAATTTCTTTGAATGAATTATTGCTTATTTTAATTTTTTTGCAAAATCAATTCTAAAATCTAATTCTACTAGGGGAATTTTATCCAAAGCAGTATATTTTTTATTTGAAATACAATTTCTTATAACTATATGACTAAATAGAAGATGTGTTGATTGAAGAATAGGAAAAAAAATATTCTGAGTTTGAAGCTCCGAATTTATAAGTTCTAGATATAAGAATTAAGAAAATTATTACAAAGAAAAAAAAATTATTAAATGAAAAAACCACATAAATAAAGGAATTTAGGAAAAAAAATATTTATAAAAATGTAATATGAAATAGAAGAAACATTTACACAATAACTGACCAGATAGCAAAAATAACCTAACTTTTGAATCTTTAAATTTTTCGAATAATTTATTTGGTTAAACAGGCTTAATCAAAACAACTCAATCAATACTAAGAACACATTTTTCTATATACAATAAGATATAAAAATAATTCTTATTTGAAAATACAATTCGTTATGAATACAAAGTAAAAAAAAAAAAAAGAATTCGTTCCAACCAATTTTTTTTTTTGAAGAACTAATGGCAAACTTGTAATTAGCGCACGAAAAAACCCTTCAGTTAACATATGTCACATTTGTATTATTAATCATTTTCTTGTAGACGTTTGAAGCCTTGTAGGGATTTAAAATAAATTATGCAAAATTGCCTAATTAGATTTTAGAATTGATTTTGCAAAAAAAACAAAATAAGCAATAATTTATTTAAAGAAATTGTTGAAACAAATTTATTTCGCAAATCTCATGGCAAATTCAAAATCAGCTATGCCTCAAAGTCCTAAAATTCTATAAGGTTTATCTAGTTTATGACTCAAAATCTTATAATCACGCCATATTTTGTTTAGAAAAGTTGAAACAAATTATTTTGGAAAGTTTGGCTTCTTCAGTATCTTTGAAATTCAATTACAAACATTTCTGGATGAATTCTTTTTGATTTGGTTAAGATTTGCTACATGTAGATTTTTCTGAACATTCCTTCGACACTGTGAGCCGCGCGCTCCACCGCGTTTCGCAAATGTTAATAAAAATATGGAAAAATTGTTTATTGACCATCGCAATATTTTTTATCTGAAAGAGTTGTCTTTCAATAGTATGTGTACCAATTTTCGTCCAAAAATATTCAACAGTTTGAGCGCAATGAATTATCAGAACAAAGTCATATATGTTTGTTGTACGAAAAAAAAATTGTTAAACAAATTATTTTGTCGAAAGTCCAACATTTATACGTTACTGATGGTGTGAAGATCCGATTGATATAATCATTTATTAATATTTGCTTGGGCTGGAAATTGGGGTGCCCACTTGACGTGATTCGTCTTTTAAATAGCAATAATGCATTAATTTGATCAAATTTTCAACTTCAGTATAAAAAGTCTAACAGAAGAAATGTTTTCAGTCCCTAAAAAAAGAAGTGGAGTGGGACAGACCGACGGAGGAACGTAGTGCGAGTAGTGAAATATCCACGGACTACAGACTTCCCCCAGATCCGGTGAGTCCCTTTTTGTACTTTAACTTTATATTCCATCGATTTCTTGTTCTTGTATTTCTCTTTCCTCTGCATTTATATCAATAATGACTACTGCCAGCTCAACCCCGCACTCATCTGCAATCGTCGATAAAATAAGGTCGTTAGGTTGCGGATGATAATGCGACATATTTTTACAATAGCAATGCATATATAATTGCAGCGTATTATGTATCGTATTATATCAAATAGGATATTAAAATTGGTTACATCGAAATTCGACCACCAAACAATAATGCTTGGAACATAAATGATATTATCGATACATAAATCTAACGCTTCTCTTAAAATTCAATGGAATCGTATATAATATTCAAATAAAATTGCATGTGGGTCTGCTGCATGTGCCCAAATGCTTTGCTATCCGCTGCTCTCCCTGCCAATTAAAATCGTCGTATCGTCTCTAATAACCGTCAAACCACGAATTAATAGGGGTATTTTCAATCACCGATTATTAACTGTGTAAATAACAAGATCATGTGAATGATTTTTCTCATTAGCTCATCGATTCAAAAAATCTAGGCTACAAAATATGGGGTTCACACAATATCTTATGCCATCAAAATTCACGCAATTAAATCATCATAATATAATGTGCTTGATACCCTTAATATCCAAATGAACATTTTTGTATTGCTTCTTGAAATTTGAATATTTGTTTATCTGAAAGTCAAACTTCATTATAATATCAACGTAACAAACTTCTGCCTCTTGAAAAGATAACCTTCTTTATTGATGACAAATTTTCTTGCCTGGTGCCATATCAAAAACACCTTTTCATTTATTATTTTAATTTTATCCACCAAATTATATCAAAGAAATATATATATATATATGCAGATCTGTAAGTGCTCCAAAATCAAGTGGGATTCTCGAATATGAAAGGCAGCAAACTATAAATAATTACTTGAATATACAAAAACAATGATTAAAATCAAAAAATAAACATAAGGTGTGCATATTTCGTTCAAATTCAAATTAAAATACAGAAGACTTCCGTTTAGCTGAACTCTCGTTTAGCTGAACTTCCATTTACCTGAACGCTTTCACGCTCGTTTAGCTGAATCCGAGAGGCCTCCTCTACCCCCAGACGAAAGCAACTGACGGTAGTAACCAATTAGAAGTCATCTCTAGAAACATCCATGCGGTGGGGGACAAAGGTGGGAATTTATCCCGAGTTCAGCTAAACGAATGCTTACGTCGCGTAGTGGTTCAGCTAAACGGAAGTCTTCTGTAAAGGAAACCTTTACCATGTAAGTATTTTATACATATATGGTATACGTTTTCTGAAGGGGCTCATCCTTTTTTTTATATTTTTGCTAGATCTTGGAAATATCTCGCCGATTGAGATTTTGATGTGCATGTCGTCTATTTTTTATAAGTAATTAATGTTCATCAGCTAATCATTCCTCATCTTTCTCGTGTCTTTTGTTATGAGTAGGAGTGAATCTCTCTCATTTATATTTCTTTTTTTTTGCCTATCACGTCACAAATACATTTTTTTCATATTTAAAATGCCTTTTGCCAACTTTGAATTTAAAAAGCCTATTGATTTTGATTTTAACCAATATTTTTTTCTCAAACTTGTTCAAAATACGGTAATGATTCTGAAATAACGTTGCGAGTGTTCTCTAACCGAACTGTAACATTTCTACAATGAATCCTTACATATAGTGTTTTGTCAAAACCCAATTATGTTCCTGTTATGTAACAGATATGCATATAATGATGCTAATATTATGCACAAATAAAATTTAATTCTTACCTTTTTGAAATTTGCTCTTAATTTTTTTTATAATTAGTTAAAAAGGAATTGATGCTATTATTTTAATTGGAGTAGCTGAAAGACAAGAATTCACAGAACGCCGTTATAAAGCAAACCTAGAACCCTAGTATAACATATGTTACAGACCTCTATGATTATGTGGTTTTGTAAAAAGTTATACAACGATTGTTACACAAATGTTGCTACTTACAGTATTCCATAATTACTGAATTGTCTTATAATAAATTCGAATTACGTCGACGTTACATTTTTATGATATAATCACAAAACTTAATTGGAATAAATGTTACAGAATGTCTCGACATTATTTTTGTATATCATTTACATGATAGTTTTTGTTACTATCTCTGTAACAATAATAAAATTCATTTGTAACACTATTGCATTACTTTATAGAATACTTGTATTTCACAATCTTATCATCTTTTATAGAACATTTCAACCTTAATCAAAAAATGTTGAACAAAGTAATACCAATTTTAACGGGAATCATGATGAGTAATTTTTGTAAAAAAATCTGGTGGCTCTAATCATATCTGTCGTACTAATCATTTTAGAAATAGTTTTATTTCAATCTGATGAGATATAATTTATGGTTCCGCGTAGAATTTGACTGAACGAAATATCTAGCACACAAATGAGGGATGATACAAACCTGGTCTAAGATTCCTTCCATTCCTGAATTTCCAAAATTTGTAATGTCTGTTTCCATTAATCTAACGTCAGGCTTTATATCGAATTCTCTATCTATGTCTTTTTAATTATTATTATGCTAACAATTGTTTTGGAAACTTTTCATAAATGATTAATCTCCCGATTTGCACCCCCTGCCGGAAATTTTCAAGAATTTCGAAGCGCCACTTATCACTTGTATTTCAAAACATAAATCACCTCGGTTATCCAACCGACAATTTTTGGCAGGGTTAGCTGCATATTTGTTGCATTCCTTTTTGTTGTATTCAGCGTTAATATTTAATTCGAATCTAATACAAAATCAGTTGCTTCCGAATCGATTTTAACACCGCATCTGCGCTCATTAAAAAAATTCTATATGACCCTGTTTGAAAATCGCCTAGAGACGAATGGAAACTGATAAACATGGAATAAATATGTAATATATTATTTTCAGATCAGGTGTCATTTTTATCAGATTTCATCCGATTTCTATCCAATTTTCGTTGCAGGCTTTACTGCGAAAAATTCTCCTTCAACTATCAGTTCCTCAATCCTTCCTGCCAGCCTTGTCTTGCTAGCTCACTGTCAAGAAGTTGACCTTCGTTTTTGGCCATGGTTGTTTTTAATACATATTTTTACATATATATTTATATATACACATATATATTTTATACGTTATATATCGTTAATATATACTCTATATATTCATTTGGCATATATGTATATCGTTATAAAGTGCAATAATAATCGTTACTGAAATTCATTATACATACGGCATACATATATCATTATTATTTTATACGATATATATCTGTATTCCAATTGCTGTTTGCGTCTTGAGTGCAATATATTGCGCGCTCACGTGCACATACATATTCCCATATGCTTCCTCGTATATGTGTATGTGTTTGTGCGCGTGTGTGTATACAATATAGATATACGTTGTGCATATATTGCGCTACTGTTGAAAAGGAGGGACGAGGAATTATAGAGACGTGGGTGGCTTTATATCGAGAGTGGGTCCTTTTTATTATTGTCCTATTCTACTTGTATACACACTCGATATTCTTTTTTTCATACTACTACAATAAAAAAAGCCGCAAAGAGCAGGCGCGCCAAACAAAAATGAGCGTCAACTTCTTGTGCTGCTGCCGCGCGAATAAAAAGAAACCACTTCGTATTTTGTACATATACTATATCTATGAATAAAAATCTTTCGTGACAACCATTCCCTATCAGATAAAAAAATGGAAGAGAGGGAGAGGGAGCGATTCTTTATTCGGGACGATACTACGATCTCTCGACTAAACGCTAGTTCTCCCAAAGTAGTCCACTTAGCAAATAATCTGTTAAACTCCAGCAAAATATTGATGAGAAATCCGAAATATTTTGCCGCGGTTTGCTTAAAATGAAAGATGCACGGAGATCTAGAGAAAGAAAGAACGAGAAAGTCAAATTTATTCTCTGTGAAGCTTTGTCTGTATTCTTCAGTTCTGGCTAGGACCAATCCAAAAATGAAGAGAACTGGACAATCTTTCCTTCGAATTCTCAGTTGCCTCCTAAATAAGTTCCCCTGGGGGAGAATTGAAAATTCGAATGAATGATAGTTGCTCCAGTGGTTGGTTATAGATCGAGGTGCCCCTAGTGGAGTGTTGTACCATCAAAACTTCGGCCACGAAGCACGCTTCGATCGAGGGAGACGATACACCTGCAGTAGTTGGAAACAAAAAGAATTGATGAGAATGTAAAAATAGACTAGCAAATGTAGAAAAGCAAAAGTAAAGTAAAAAGTAGAAAAATAAAAGCGTGAATAGAGAATCGAATCTCGCTCGCTCGATAATGGTAGTAGAAGAGAAAAGCAAGAAGTTGATGTTCTTGTTTGTTTGGTTGCAGGAGTTGATGGGTGTGGATGAGCGGGTGTTTGCGTGCATGTACTGCGGTGCCTCGTTCCTCCACCAGAGCAAGCTGACGCGGCACATCCTCTCGCACAGCCTCGAGTCCCTCAAGTACCGCGAGCAGGCAGCGCACCTACAGCTACAGGCCCAACTGGGTCTGGAGCCAGGGATGCACCTACCTCCTGAGGCCCACTATCCCACCGGTGGTCCAGTCGAGCCCATGGACCTCGACCTGGCGGCCCACTCGGACCCAACGTCCGGCGTGGTCCTCTGCAAGTTCTGCGGCAAATCCTTTCCCGATGTTGGCTCGCTGATAGCCCACCTACCAGCGCACACGGGGGACCGACCCTTCAAGTGTGAGTTTTGTGGCAAGGCCTTCAAGTTGAGGCACCACATGAAGGACCACTGTCGGGTTCACACCGGCGAAAGACCTTTTCGCTGCACGCTATGTGGAAAAACATTTTCAAGGTCAACGATACTCAAGGCCCACGAGAAGACCCATTATCCAAAGTACGTGCGGAAGTTCCTGTCCCCGAGCCCGGTGGACCCCACCGAGGAAGAGGCCCCACCGCCCCCGCCGCCGTCGCATCATTGAGTTCGCCACCGCCTCCAGCCTTGGACGACGACGATCGTCGCCGCCACCTTTATGACGGGGACCATCAGTTCTCTCTCACCTCGCAATCTGCATTTCTCCCCCGACCTCTCTCCTATCCTAAACCCTCCGCTCCCGATGCCAGATAAGAGCGATCTTCAATTTTGGCCCTCAAAACCGAAAGGTATTTCTAGTTAGTCCTGTGATTTTGGTTAGGATGGTTGGATCGCCGTGTTCAGGGGGAGGGGCACGATAAAGTACGAGCTCCCCCGCTTAATCAGTGCTTTAGGAACGAAACGTTTAGCTTAAATCGATGCAATAGCTTTTATCGATATTTTATAATGTTGGTACACGATACCCGTGGTACAATCCCAGGCAACACGTTACTATCCTAGTTTAGTGACGGATGCCAGAATGCCAGAAGAAGAGAAAGAGAGCTTGGAGTGGAAACTGATGAGACCAGTGGCAGTGTTGCCTGGGAAGGATTTCAGGAGAAATGAGAATTGTTGGAAAAGCAAGAAATGGTAGTGAAAGAAATGATTCAGGAAGAGGACGGCGACGACGCACGACGACGAGGAAGAGGCGGAAGGATGCGAAACTGAGCCGCCACGGTTGGTGCTTTTAAGAGATTCTGATAAAAATGCTGTGAATATTATATTGATTACGATTACTATAACTATTGTAATAATGTACTAACGTTGTACGATGTACGATGTGACTGTTGTTAATACGATTGAGAATATTTTATACAGTTGAATACCAGGGGTGGGTTTCGACGAGAGGCAGCCGGGGGTGAGGCGTGATAAGCAATTATAAATAATTTATCCGGATTCAGGTGGAAAGCATTTTCGAGCGACGATTATGGTGCTGAGGGTTGATCAGTAACGCTGCATAATAAAATTAGTACAGGTCATCTTCTCCGGTTAAAATTCTCGAGACTTTCGCTGGTTATGATCGCAAGAACCGTGTATATTATGGTGGTACTTATTTATAGTGTCTAAACTTGTTTTTATTGGGATAATTTACTTCCACTCGCAATATTCATTCGAATGCTCGGGAAGAGTTCTTTAAATTTGAGACAAATTCTTCAACTTTTGTTTGTCCACTGTTTCTCGAATTTGAAGAATGGAAATGTTTCTTTGCTTGAGGTATTTTTAGCATCGTAAATTTATTCTCAGTGGACAAATGACTAAAGTTAAAAATAAAAAGTTGTTCAGATGTTACGTTTTTGCACAATGTTTGTCTCTTGTTAATCTTATGAAAAAATTTTAATGTCTCGATTCACCAATTTGTCGGTGAATTATTTGTCTCAAATTGGAAGTACTTTATATTATTGGTATTTGAATAAATCTTGCAGATAAGAAGAAACGACTTCCAAAAATATAAAATCTGGACCACCCTAATGTATGATAATTAATCATGTATAATTATTTATTGTTATTGAACAAATCTCGAGAGCAAGTAATTTACTCTCGCGTAGAACAAAAGTCGCTTCTCTAATTGTAAACCGGAATAGATAAGAGTAAGAATTATAAAATAGTGTAGAATAATATAGAAACTGTTAGACTGTACCATCTTACGCTTATCTAGCAAGGTTTGCTCATTGTGTCTTGAATTTTTCTTAGCGTACACTAGAAAGCTCAAATGCTAATGAACAATTTGACTATTGTCTTGATTATTTTGAACTCAAGTCATGGAAAAGCGACTCTTAGGACTACCTTTAAATGTTATTAAATTCATTCATTTGCAAGTGCTAGCACGATAAGTTACTAGAGATCAAGTCAAATCATACCTGATGTCGCGGTAGCCATTCAATGTGAAATAGTGCAATACCCATAAGAAAAATGAACTCAAGGGAATCTTTGACTCACGTTTTGATCAAGATTTTGCCGGAAGACTCTCATTTAGTTAGATTCATTTTCAAATAGCCTTACTTTCGATTTCTTGCCATTTAAATTTAGCAATTTTTTACTTTTATTTCCTGTGAGTTAAGTTGTGACTAACAGTTTATGTGTGCCAAATGGTTATTTTTTCAAAGACTGAAGAATTTGTTTCGAGAATATTGGCAGAGTTTTTTAAACTATAATTGACTTTTTTGGATGTTTATAAGAACACGTAAGCAGCTAACAATTTTAGGAAAAGTAATATAGGCTTTTATGTTTTCACAAAATCAACGAAAACCTTCTCAGTGTCTCAAAAACTTTTCAGAAAGAGGGCTGAGAATTATTTTATTTTTATCCAACTTTTAAATTCTGAAATTTTTTTCCGTTGGAGTAGAAGAACAATTTATTTCTGATTCAATCTTATTTAACGATGTACAGTTTAAGGTAGGTAGATAGTCGAATTATTTGAACCCGTCACCGGCAACGTGGATCCTTTTTAAAAAAAATCTATTCTCGCAATCGTGAACACATTATCATAGTCGTTTTATTATTTATTTATTCGCACGCACGTGCAACGATTGGGAAAGAGTTGGATAGGAAATAGAAACGAATTCGCGCGATTCAAGGATATTTTCTCTCAAAGAACGACGCAGATGAAAGATTTTATAAATTTATTCGGAGCAAAAAAGACTTTCGTTCCTGGCAATATCCGCTCGTCCACAAAAAGTTGCTTATTCCACTTGTCAACTTCGTATCGCCCCAAATAAATTTGTAAAATCTCACAAATCTGTGAATTCACTGCAGATTATATGAATTTCATGAAAACTTTTTTTTCGAATTTCGGATAATATTTTATTTATCATCATAACCAGAAGTCAGTTGAAACAGGTAAACAGTTATTGAAGGAACTTATGATTATTTGATTCGATTTGATAGATATGTATTTTTCAACTCACCAGATTGAAGACACCTGCAAAATTTTGCCCATCATACAGCGACCTGCGTTTCTCATGAAGCGTTCAAGTGATAAGCGGACCAGTATTCTAATTATTTTTTCTGGAGCATAGTTAAAGTATTGCTGAAATGTAAAAAATAAGAAAATTTGTGTTTATTCTAAAAAAGTTTATTCTGGTGTTTCCTGCGAAATCAGAGAAGAAATCTGAAAGCAATAATTTTAATGTAATTAAAAATCTGTTTTTTTTTCTTTTGGCTTCAAAACAAATTGTAAATTCAGAATAATATGACTGACTTGGAAAGCGGAAATAAGTGATTCCAGAGCTGTGATGACTATACATATTTGACTAGCTTCTGATGCATAATATATTTGTTACGTCTTTTCTTCTTTAAGATTGACCATGCACCCATCCATGAGTCTATAATTTTAAAGTGGCTTGATTCTAGCGCAACTGATGGAACAAGTTTTCGAAAGGGGAATTTTTAATTCAGAAACAAACTGGCTTCTGGGATACTGCAGTGCTGAATTGAGGCATAAGAAGTTTTGATAAAGAAAGTCATCTGATTCAGAAGAAAATAGAGGGAAATTGTTTTTCCGCTTCAAGCACATGTTTTAGCTCTTGAGTTTCAAACAATTTGTAAAAACACTAGAATGTTACCAAGAGAGCAAGATAATTTAAGAAATTTTGAAAAAAAAATTTTAAATGACGTTAAAGGAACTTGAGGTTCGAAATGTTCACTGGAATATGTCTAATTTTTTCACTCAAAAATTTTATGAAAAGTTACACTTTTATATGCATCAAAATATATAATTTAATGAAATTTTGTTTGTTTGTACAAGCTATTCAAATGCGGGTGCGTAAAAAGTAAATTTATCTTGGAATTCGTTTCCTTATTCATATATAAATATTAACTGTGTAC
Source organism: Neuroterus valhalla (assembly GCA_011762715.2). Taxonomy (NCBI): domain Eukaryota; kingdom Metazoa; phylum Arthropoda; class Insecta; order Hymenoptera; family Cynipidae; genus Neuroterus; species Neuroterus valhalla. Next base: position 1,275,415 of record WSXT02000015.1, read on the forward strand.
TGCAATTGGAAGTTTTCTTGTAGCAAGTGATTTTTAGTTATAAATTTTCAATCTGTGATTTTCCAGTTCTGGCGAGCAACATTCCAACACCATTTGGTGATTTTGAAGCGAATGGTCACTGTATGCTTGGGCAAGAAAAATGTATTTAACTGTTAACCCTGAACAACTACAATACTGATAAATGTTGAAAAATATCCATTATCTGAAGGATTATTGAAGGATAAAGGATTATCCTCAATAAATTCAATTTTTGCTTCAACCGTAGTCAAATTCTATAATTTCTTTTAATATCGTGTAACATGTTTTTCACGATAAAATTTTCTACACATTTAAAGAGTCTTTTATAGAAAGAGGGCTAAAACTGTGTCAGCCTCAAGCCTTAGCTCATTCTAACTCGGCTTCTGCATCTTCAAAATCGCATTAGAATTTTCTGTGTGCAATATTAGATATTTGAAATAAAAATTGCTAGTGTTTAACTTCCTCGAGAAGAAAGGTTAAATTGTAACAATAAAAATGGATTCTGCGATTTACCATAGGAGTAGGAGCATCGTTTATTTCTGCATAATTGCAGCGTATCTCGAATCTCTGATAACTCGTTATTCAGTTTCATGCTAAAACACATTATTCGAGGACAATTACGTGAATCACGCATTTAAGTAAATAGGTCTGAGGTTTCCCATGGTTACATCTACGTAGTTAGCTCACACGGAAAGCGTTGTGTTTGTACATATTGTAGTGTGGTCTTAAGATAGGTCGATTCGCAAGTAAAATACCTCTTTAGCCAGAATAGTCGAGGAGATCCAAAGATTCGTGGAAATAGCGCGGACTGGCTTCACTTTTACGATTTGCTAATGAAGGCTCTAATCACATCTTCTCGAAATTACCTTTGGCACAACAAATGAACTTGACTTTTCTCAGAAAAGAACAATGCTCATTAAACCTTTAATATTGTACAAAATGTCTAAATTTATTTGTATAAAATGGACTTTATGGTATTTCTAATGATAATCAGGGTGGCGACTTGACCGGAAAACCGGGAATTCAATTTAAAATCGGAAATTCCTTTGACTCAACCTAGACTATTAAAAATTCTACCAAAAAAATACGAGAAATGACCGCTTTCTTTTTATGAATCGAAAAGATAACTTATTATTTGATTTGAAGAATGTGACGTTCCTTTAATTTGATTCTCAAAATATTCAAATATATCTATATTCCATAAGAGGGAGAATTTTTTATTTTTTCCATTATAGGAAAAACGTTTTGCGAATTTTTTGCTCTGTGAGATTTTTTTAGCTGATTCAAAGTTGATAATCGAATTGATGATAGCTTAAATCTACAGAAAGAATTATTATCTTCATTTTTTCAAAAAAAATGAATTTATCAAGTTTTATTTGCTTTCCCTAATTTATCTGATTTGAGACAGGGAACCTCAGATAATAATTATAGGTTCCATCTTAGGGCAGAGAGTTTCAGTAAAGAAATATTATTTCTTTGGAACAGGGAATTTTTTTACATGGAACGGGAACTTTTTAAACTAATTATTATTCGGATTGAGAAGAGAGGAATTTTACAAAATGTTTCCTCCAATTCAAAATTCGTCTCAATTTTTCCTCTTCTCAATTTTGAATAAAGAAAGTTCTTCGGAGTCTTCAGAGTAGAAGTTGTATTCCCAAGAAGAAATATTTCTGAATTATGATGGAAAGCTTGTTCACATTTTTCATTGCAAATTTATCCTTTTTCAGTTAAAAAATCAACTTCTTCGTTTAAAATTCAAACTTGTTTGTTGAAAATCAAATTTTTTTGATAATGTTGCAGTATTTCTATTCATAATTTACCTCTAGTTGGAATTTTCGGTACTTTCTTAAAAATCAATTCACCTTTTTTGTTGAAAATTCAAGTATTTAGTTGAACATTGATTTTTGAATTTGAAAATGAACTATTTCTTTGAGAATTTATGTACTTAGTGGAAAATTTGCCTTTTTTGTAGAAAATCAATCTTTATGGTCCGAAATTCATCTTCTTGCTTAAAATACATATATTCCCGTTGAAGATTCTTCATTATACCTGGAAATTCATCAGTTTCGTTAAAAATCGATTTCTTCAACTCATAATTTACCTGTTTTATTTTAAATGCAAAATTGATCTTTTCTGGATGGAAATTCGACGATTCGGCGAAAATTTGCCATTTTGAATTGAAAATTCAATTATTTCGTTGAAACTGCACATATTATGTTGAAAAATCGATTTTTTGGTAGAACATTTACGTAGTTGAAAAATCTAATATTTGGTTTAATATAGAATTTTTGTCAAAAATTGAACTGTTCATTCGATTCTTTATCATTTTGTGTGAAAATGTAATAATTTGTTTGAGAGCTAGTTTTCTTTTTAAATTTAGTTTTTTGTGTTAGAAGTAATTTTTTTTCAACTGAAAAATTAACTTATTCCAATTGGAAATTCAATAGTTTTAGTTAAAAATTCATTCGTTCCGTTGGACATCCATTTTTTTCAATTGGAAATTTGAATATTCAAATTTTTGTTGATAATTCATCTTTCTCAGTAGAAGATAATTTATCCGTTTGAAAATTGCACTCCCAAAGTTGAAGTTTTTGATTAAAAATGTTACTGTTTCATTTTTGGTTAAAAATAATTATTTTTTGAGTTTGAAATTCGGATATTTTGTTAAAACATTGCATTTTTCCTTGACCAATTATTCTTTTTTTTGAAAATTAATCTTTTTGTTTGAATATTGACATTTATGATTAAAAATTGAAGTGCTCCATTTAGGTATTTATATTTTTAGTTGAAAAATTTTATTGGGAATCTGTTGTTTTTTTATGTTATCGTCAATTGATTTTTCTAATTTCAAGTTCAACTGTTTTAATTTTTATAGAAAAAAATTATCTTTTTTTGTTGAGAATTTGAGTATTCTTTTCAAAAAAGAACCGTTCGCGTTTTGCATCAAATATAAATACTTTACTTCTAGTTAATCAGAAAAATTGAAAAACTCAACCGTGAAGAACCGGGAATTTGAAATCGTCCGCCGAATCGCCACCCTCAATATGAACGTCACAAAGAATGTGAAAAGTGTCTTTAAAAAAAAATTACGTGACACAGTCACTCGATCTGTAAAAAGTTATGAAAATAGTGTTATCATTCTGCATGAATCACCTACGTGCAGCGACTTTATCAAACTTTCAATCAGATAGAATTTTCGAGTAAATTATTGAAAAAAAGCTTCAGTCCACGCAATTTCAAACGGTCTTAAAAGGACATTATTGCCAGAAGTATTAATTAATTTAATTGATTTCGACACTTGCCTATCTCAGTCGCGTCAGATGTACGTGTATATAGGTACGCTACTTGAGAGCAAGACGCCTCTGAAATAATTGCCTCTTTTATTTTTTTTTTCTACAAACCGAAAGTCTTTTGGTTCTAACTCTTTAGCTCACTGGATGGAATAGATTAGATTTCTTTGAAAGGGCATCTTTGTCACGTTTATGATAGAATTTTTTTGTTACAGTCTTAAAAGAGTACTTAGATTTGAGGATAAATAGCGTCGCATGAGCATAATAACCTTGTACTGGCAAAGGTCTAAAAATATAGTAAACGCATGGAAAAAAATGCATAATGCGTCGAGCCAACCGCAGCATGCTATCGCTGAAGAACGTCTCACACGTCATGATAGATAAATCATAAATTGGACAGTGACACTCAATTTTGAATACGATGTTACCAATTTTTTCAAAATTAAACAAAAAAACTTGGAGCGCTTTTCTCATTTGGGGCAAAATATTAAAGTGGAAACAAATAATGGATTTTCTTTATTCAGTGTCCGTCGTTATGTAGAATTTTGTAAAATTTTAATATGATAATAAACATCGAAAGAATATTTTTTACTTCAAACGAAATCGTAAATTATGTTGAAAAGTATGTAATTTTTAAATGATTCTCGTTGAAAAAGTTCTGAAAGATTTATAAAGCATTTTTTGGAATATAAATTTATTTTCTGGTACGAAGCGTACCTAGAATGACTGATTTTCTCTTCGAGTTCATTTATGCGTTTCAAAAAACTGAGAAAAAAATTATAAATTGTTTAGAGAATGCTCTCAAAAAATATGCAATATGAAATTTTGTAACTTTATGCTGAACTCGGCTAAAAGTTTAAAACGTCTTTCTATATTAAAAGGGTGTTTCACATACATAAACTTGTGCAAAAAATTGGTAACATGATTTTCTATGAAACTTTTTAATGTTTGGAAAAGTGCCAATAATAAATTTCCTAATTCAGGTAAATTTGTTAATTTCATATTATGAAAATCAGAACCTTACATGAAATTTGAATAAACTATATGGCACTCATTTTAAATATGTAATTAAATCCTGATCATTTTTATATTGCATTCAAGAATTGCAGAAAAATGATAATAACGAAGAAGACCTTAATTCACCAAGAAAGGTGATAAGATTAGAGACGCATTTCATAGTGAAAAAAAAAAATATCTGAAAAATTCCCATCCAATCGGAATCCAGAAAAACCACCAGTCTCCTCAAGATGTGGCAATTTCTTTTTTTACTATCTTCCTCTTGTAAAATAAGGAATGTGTACATATTAAATATTTGAACTTGTGTAATTAGTCGCCTTGGGCGTGAATCTATAAGAACGCTGGTAAAGTGCAATCCAGAATGGAGATCTAAATATGTATGTATATTCTATACATGTAATTTAATAGGCGCCGCGGCACTGCACCTCTGACGTAGAGTACAATCAATTAGCAAAGTTCCAATTAGAGTAGATCTTAGGTCGTCATCTCGCGACTCAGAAGAGTCAACGGTGGCGTAATTAGCAATCCAATACACTTAAGTTAGCGCCGACAAAACGCTAGGATTCAAACTTGCCTTATCCTTTATATGGGTACCTTGTTAGAAAATTTTAATACCAAGAAAAAAGCTTTCTCACAATCAAAGAAATATTTCTTTTTTTTCTATCTCGGAAATCCGAATAACAAGGTTCTATCCCGGTGCAAAAATCTTGGAGCTTCAAAAAATGATGACGTTCATTGCACAGCCACACAAAAAAAAATCTGATCTAGGGGTAAGAGCATGTTGATTATATGTTTTTTGGGTCGCTGAAACTGAACCCGAAGTTCATTTTACGTCATCACGTCTAGTTTTCAATTTAACTTCTAAAAGTCTTCAAAGATACCCTAAAATTAAAAGTAATGTTGGGCTTAGTGCCGGAACTTATTATATGTTTTTGGGTCGCTGAAACTAAATTCAAAGTTTACTTTACGTTATCATGTCAAGTTCTTGATGTAACCTCTAAAAGTCTCCAAAGACACCCTAAGATTAAAAGTAATGCTGGTCTGAGTGCCGGAACATACTATACATTTTTGGGTCGCTGAAACCAAATTCGAAGTTCATTTCACGTCATATCGTCACATTTGGCATGTAACCTCTAAAAATCTTCAAAGACACCAGAACCTGACGTGCCGTGGTAAAATAAACTCGGATTTGGTTTCAGCGTCCCAAAAAACATATAATACGGTCTGGCTTTCAGGCCAGCATTAATTCTCATTCCATGGTGTCGCTAAAGACTTTTTAAGGTTATGTCGAAAATCTGACGTGATGGAGTTTGGTTTTCGCGACTCGAAAACCGTATTATCAACATGGTCGCACCCCCTGGTCAGAAAACTTTTTTTTGGGTCTGGCTGTGTTATATGGCGCATCAGCGCCCTTTTCAAGACAAAATATTTTAATTTGCGCCCTGCGAGATAAAACTTTGTCACTTGGACTTGTCAAAATGTTTTTCGGTTATAATAAGCTCAATAAGCTCAATGAAACAATTTTATAATAATTTTATTCTATATTAACTTATAATTTCTTTGAATAAAGAAGCTTTCTTTGATTTTAAATGATAAATTTCTCTGATTTAGCGTCAAACGACTTTTAGAAACAGGTAGCGCGTTAAAAAGTGTGATTTTTCTCGTTTCGCGCGTTTTTACCGCACAGCTGCCCAATCAAATTTTTGACTCTGATCTCATGCTCGTTAATTACCCCTCCTTCTTTTCGTACAACATGTACGCGAACAAAATATATTTAGTTAATAAAATGTGTGAATCGGAAATTTATCTCCGCGGAATCTATTCATTATTCTCTTTTATACAAATGCCCGTAGCATTGAATATTATATAGTATTTAATATATTATGGAGTGATTTAACAGCGATTAGAGAAGATGGATCTTACTAATTTATACTGTAAGATTTATTTCACAGAAAATTTAAATCTGCTCGCTTAGAAAACCACCAAAGAAGGCAGTCTTTACTGAGAAAATCATTGAAAAAAAAACTAATTCAAAATTTGAGAATCATATCAAATTGTTCTTTATTGATTCCCTCCGTGATTGAGTGCTTAATTAGTTATATAAACAAATTTGACACTAAAATGATTTCTCGACAGTATTAAGTATTTATATAAATTGAGCAGAAATTTCTAGGATAGGGACACTTTTTTTTCTCTCTGAAGAACAAAGTGCAACGATCTTTATTTTTATTATAAGCGAATTAGATTTGTGTTTTTGCGAGAGTGTGTGAGTGATTTCGGAACAAAATAAATAAGGAGGAGGGTAGGACGAGAGTATGTCTAGAATAATGTAGGTACCTATATAAAAATACGAATACTTAGGAAGACTACAATATATTTCTGAATTAAAGTTCCTCGAGGGTGCGCGTGGATTTTTTCTCTGCATTTCAATGCACACGCGACTCTGATGTGATGACGGTGCTTTATTTCCTTTTTGATTATTATTATAAATTAATTTTTAACTTGGACATTAGCGTTAATATGATTAAGTTCTTAGAATTTATTTTGTTATTCTAACATAATATTATTATATTATAATTCATTATTATACACCATTACGTTTACTTATACATACATTATTATTAAATATAAACCTATTTTGAAACACTGTCTTATGTTCTCTGCACTTTTTCTGTTTTTTTATTTCCCAAGCATGTCAATTACCCTCTTCCTATTTGTTTCCCCAGAACCCTAATTTTATTACTATTATTGTGTTTTATTAGCCTAAAGGAAATAATGTTGCTGATGATGTTAACAGATAATTGTTTGAACTGATAACAGTACGTTTTTATCTGATGGAAATTACGAAAGCTTCTGATACCAGCAAAAAATAAAAATTTTGTGGCACGTGCGTGATGAGAATGGATTTTACTGCCGAGGAATGTTCGCTTACCATAAAAACTTACGTAAGGATTATTCCAGTGAAGCTTTTAGAGCTGCAAAATATGATCTGAAATTGAAAATTTATTCTTGACGTTAAGAATTTTAGGGGAAGGGGGGGGGGGGGTCTCAGAGGAGACTGCGTTCGTGGAATTGAAATCCGATGCATTACAACTGCAGTCATTTTTACGAAGAATGCATTTCGATTATGCAAAGCTTCGGCACCGCCTATCCTGGTTCTCATTATATCATCAATAATGGCCTAATCTGCAAATGAATTTGAAAGTAAAAACAATTTCATTATAAGTGAAAATAAAATTTGTTCCGAAAATAAATAAGCGTATCAAAATGACTCTAAAATAAATCAGTTCAAAATTTCAAGGTCTCTTACACTAATGTTATTTTGAATATTTTTACTTCATCTGAAGCATTTATGGAAATATTAATTACGTTAATATAAAATATTGAAAGTTATTTCGAACTATCTTTTCTAGGAAGTACTAAAATACTCTGCTATGCAAAATCCTTTCTTAATTGAACAAGAAAGATCACAGCAATCATGAAAGAATAATACACGATTGTCTCATACAGTTATTTTTACTTGATTTGCAACACTTGCTGCATCTGGGGTCAATACCTTTTTTTCAACGATAATTATTGCTACAGAAGTCAGAAGATCATTTCCACAATAGCTTTTTCATTTTTTTTTTTTTATATCAAAGTATCAACTCGCAAATTGTGATGTACCAGACAGGTAAAAAAAGCTTGATACTTCAAGTGTAAAAATTGAATTGGTGAAGTTTCCCCAGAATTTCATTTATAATCTTTCTGCTTACTTACTAAATTCTAAATAAAATCTTGATCTCTACAATCTTGATTTTTCCGAAAAAATGTACATTCGAAGAATTTTGGTAATTTTGACAGGCACGAGTCACGTCATTGAAGAAACCTGTGAGATAGTACTAATTTAGGCGAAAAGGAAGCTTAAAAACGTACCCTTCTAGTCCATCTTGACAAATTGAAATTATTGTAAAAAATCAATTTCGGAATCGGAGCATTGAAAATTAATGAGTTGGAGGTCGAAAGTGTTGGAAATGAGCATCTGGAATTGCATGATCTGCAGTTGTGTACCAAATCCGTTTCGAAGTTGAGCAGTTTTATGCTGAAGATCTGATGAGTTTCAGATTCTTACCAGACAATAATGAATAAAATCTTGAAAACTTCAAGGAAATGGAATCTGTCGAATTAATCCTGCGATGCCTGTTTTTTCATTATATCATATTATTATATTATACATTATAAAATTTTTCTGAATTGTAAAATTTCAATCTTGGACTTCGATACTTGTACAATTAGAATTAGATTGTTTATTCTTGTATTTTTACGATGAAATATCTTTTTTCAAATATTTTGTTTTGTTCTTAGAAAGTTGAAATGCTTTCCATGTCTACAATTTTCCAATTCTCTCTGAATCCTATTTTTATTCATACCAATTTTAGAGTCTGAAATAACTAATTTCATTTTTAACTGCTTTGAATCCATAATCGTTTGATTTTCGACGAGTTAAATCGAGATTTCTATTTACAGGTGGCAACTTGACCGGGAATTTTATCGACCGGGAAACAAACCGGGAATTTAATTGAAAACTGTGGATTTACTAGACTCAACCTAGACTATTACAAATTCTACCGGAAAAATACGAAAAATGACTGCTTCCTTCTCTTGAATCGAAAAGAGATCTTATCATTGGATTTAAAAAATATAACGTTCCTTTAATCTGTTTCTAAAAATATTTTAATATATCTATACGTCATGAGAGGAAGATTTTTTTCCATTATAAGAAAAACGTTTTGCAAATTCGTTGCTCTGTATGATATCCTTAGCTGACTCAAATTTGATAATCGAATTTATGATAGCCCAAACCCACAAAGAGAAGAATTATCTTCATTTTTTCAAGAAAATGTATTTATCACGTTTAATTTGCTTTTCCTCATTTATCTGACTTGGGACTGAGAATTTCAGGAAAATTATATAAAAAAATTAATTTGCTGAAAAATTCAAGTATTTAGTGGAAAATTGATTCTTGAATTTGAAAATTTAATTATTTCTTTGAGAATTTATTTGCTTCCTGAAAGATTTGACTTTTTTGTAGAAAATCAATCTTCATGGTCAAAAATTCATCTTTTTGCTTAAAATACATCTATTCATTTGGATATTCATCATTATACCTGAAAATTCATCAGTTTG
>WSXT02000015.1:1285005-1300116 GCA_011762715.2 Neuroterus valhalla
TATATTTTGTACCTGCGGTCCAGCGTTCGCATACAACATGATAAAATATCTTCAAGTAGCATATTATATTTTAATATAAAAATCTCGCCGTGTACATAAATATTTTGATATAATGCTACCAAATCCCTTCAGAACATATTCAGATTGACATCATTATCTTTAATTGCTGTAGGATTGTAATCTCATAATCATGGTAATGCAAATATTATTTTAGTATTATCTATTCGAAACATATTAGGGATCATTCACTACACAGTTAATCCCAGTGATATTTTTCTTTATCCGTAGTTGAATAAGAACATTGGAAATCATAGACAACTAAATATAAAGCTGCGCATGCGGTTGTTGTCGACTATTTGCAACATTTTTATAAAACTTCAGATAAACATTCGTACTGGGATTAACTGTGAAAATACTTCTTTGTGTATTAAAAACAATGGGAAAGGCATTTCTTGAAAAATGTCGGTATGTAGTACGTATTTTGTGAACGGTCCCTCATATGAGCGTCCAGAGCCCTAATTGTACCAAATTAACAAATTAGTTTTATATTTTTGACAATAATTTTCATCTAGTATTTATTCAATGATTTCCAGTATAGTGATTACGATCTGAGTAAGTTCCTTGTGACCTGTCCTTATTATGATTGTAATAATTTAGGCAAGTAGAACCTAGGAAATAAAAGGAATTATCATCTTCTCGTATTATGCTTGATTGTTTTAAAATAAAATTTTAGAGCTTCAATTAATGACTGTATCTGTATTAAACTAACTTTGTTCGGTTCACAAATAGTTTTTTATTGCCATCTTTGATTAAACAGCGTAGGATTAATGTACGTTCTCGTATTCTTCCTTTTCAACCTTCAAATTCAAACGCTCAAAGTAAACATTTGGAATTGATAAACGCAAATAAAAAGACAATTTTTTTATCCTATAACAAATCCCGCTCGGTCCACATATCAAACTTATTCGACTCCATAAAACCTCTTAGAAATGGCTCTCCACCTCCTCAAGTCACTACATTCATATATCTCCTATATCAAACAAAAAGAAAACACATGAGAACCATTCACGCACCTCGTAGTGTAGTAAGGAACCGTAGGCAACGATCCTCTCCGATGTCAGAAACGGGGTGGGACTTGGTTCTCTCCAAGGGGTGAGATCCCCTCGCAACTCGATGCGTGGGGGGTCACTTTTAGACGAGGGGTTCTCGGGGATGGCAGGGGTTGCCCTCTAGGCTCGTGCTGCGCGTAGGAGGGGTGCTGATCTGTAAACCGTGGCTCTTCCGGCGCATCCCAAGTTCCAACCAGCTAATAGCTATAGTGATACCAGCAGGGTTGAGGAGTCCCCTCTACCTCACCCTTTCCGGCCGGCTGTGGTGGGAGGGTTGACAAGAGGCGGGGTGACATCAGCCACGACGGGAGCGGGGGGTATCGCGGGGGTGATGGAGAGGAGGAGTAAGATCGGTCAGGACAGGAGAGGCGCAGTCAGACAGTCAGGCAGCCCGCCCGGCAAGCAAGGAAGGCAGCCAGTGCAGCAGCCAAGACCACTAGATCCGCTTGGCTTACCGACTTAGAGACTTAAGCCGACAGGCAGTCCGAAAGGCTCAACCGGCTAAGCCTAGTCGACCCGACCCACCAACGCGGCTACTGCACCACCTACTTCGTCAGGCCACCTACGACCTACCTATCTACCTGACACGCTTCCTCTCTCTCTTGACCGCGTGCATCAGAGAGCCGGAGCCGCGTAACCTTAACCTCGTGGCGGGCTCCTTAACCTCGATCCTCCCGGCGGGGTAGGCTCGATGCAAATCCGTTGCGTCGATAATCTCTCAGTCGCGGAAACGCGCTCTCAGGAAGTGGCTTCCATCAGGCGAGTTTCGACAAGTTTCAGTGCCATCGGAGTTTTCCAGGAAGAAGTTTTTCAATAAGGCCTGCTTTGGCTGATATCGCCTCAAAAGGTTTGTCCGAAGAGTTTCATTAAATTTTTCCAATTTGTTTGGTGTCATCTACTGTGTGCTTGTTCTGATAAAGGCTGTAAGGTTTTCAAAAAGTTTGTCTGATACATAGCCTGTGCTAGCAGTTTGTCCGGTTCATCAAGTTGCGCATTTCGGCTGGTATCACCTACAGCAGGTGATTGTCCGCAAGTGATTGTCAGATATTGGGAGAATTTTGCGGGAGTGGGGTCCCACGTGACGGTTGACGGACAAGAGACTCAGCAGGGGTTTATCTTGTTAACCAGCTGTCGATGGAGAGGCACAGCACGTGTCCGTTGTTCGGTGATAAGGTGCTGGCTTCTCTGACAGTGGTGAGAGAGTGATTGTTCAATAGTGATTAGTTGTGGAACTACTCATCGGAAGACAAGTGCTCATTCTTGGTTTTGGGAAAGTGTATTAGAAAGAATTGTCAAGAATTTTCAAATTGCCAAAGGTGAGTGAGGGGAACAAAGGTAATGAGAAGAGCAGGTTTCGATGAATCACTGATGATATTAATAAGAAAGAGCCCTTCTAGAGCAAATTGAATATTTGCGGCTGCAGAAATCTGAGCGTCAGCTACTTATTCAAGTTTGAGGAATACGGAAGGAATATCCAAGTGATGAGAAATTTTTGAAAGTTTTGGAGAGGATTAGAAAGAGATTTTTTGTGCGGAAGGTGTTACCCTTGGGGAAGTGGTCGGAACCGTCGGCACGACGTTAACGTTTTACAGTATGGAGCGCGGCGGGGGCGGGGGGAGCCTCGAACTCGGCGGCGGCGGTGGCGGCGGAGGCAATGGAGAACTCTGTCTCCAGGACCTGGTGACTGGTTCAGCTACAGGATTGTCGGTTCAACACCATCAGCACGTGGCTGCCGCAGCCACAATGGCAGGATTGCATGCTGGCGATCATCTTCAGAATTCTATGCAACATCACGATATCCATGGGAACCATCACGATACTTCGATGCTCCACAGTTCGAACCATCAGGTTCATCATGAACCGTTGGAGAAACTTAAACGTGGTGAGTCGGTCACAATACTATTCTTGTTCTCCATATTTTATTTATCGAGGACCATTTTTGCGTTCTATGAATGATTGAGAGTTGTGTTCAATGCTTTTGAACGAAAGTTCGATTAATGAGATGCAACTAGAATTTGAATGAATTGAGGAATTTGTAGTTTGAGTCAAGACTGAGATTAGTGTTCCCTGAAATCAGGAATTTCTTCGAAATCTTGGAGCCCAATTAGAGCAAAATTGAGCCTTTCAAAAGTTTAATTGTTTCTATCTAGTCCATTTGGGCTCGGATCGACTAGTTTCATAATTAATTAATTTGAATAATTTTAGTTCGATAATATAATAACGTTCTACCAAATAATTCAGTATATGGATTTTTTATTCAATTAAAAATCAAAAGAAAAATTTCCGGACATAAGAAGAATGAAAAATCTGCCCTCAGAGCGGACAAATGGTGTCGCGCGGCACGCTTCGCTCGCAAGTTTAAACGCACCTGGCGCGTAGGTTCTGTCAAATCTCGCGCCTTAGCCAAGATTTGATCACAACGCGAATTTTTCTATATTATATTAAACTCTAATATATTGAATGTTGTTCTAATAATTTAAATACTTTGATCCGGGACTGCTGGTCCAGACGACGGAAAATAAAGTACAAATTTTATTTTTCGTGATAATTGTAATATTTTTTCATTTTATGGCCGTAATGTTTATCCACAGTTGCCCTGAAAAATGTATAGCATTTCGATTAATGTATGATAGTGCAATTTATATAGGGCATTGATTTTCAAGCAAACGTACAAACGTATTAACAAGTACTTTTTATTAAACATTGTATTGCACCTCTTGTCGTTTTTAGAAAAAGTTTTGTTTTCATTTTTAATGTATCTTTTGTACCAAAAGTTCATAACTAGTTTGAGGACCTTTTTTTTACCCAACTTTTAACTTTTGACTTTTTTTTGTCGTCTCTTGAGACGTTTGTCTACAAATTTAATTTTGTTTTTTTTTATGGCTAGAACAGAAACTAAGCGTTCTATAAAAATGATTAACAATTCATTAATATTTTTTGGATGCACAACTTTTGTGTATCAATTTTTTGATCGTATCTTTCATCAGTTCCCAAAAAACAAATTTTCCTATTTTGAAGTTATTGTTTACAATTAAAATGGAAACTTTGTATCCTAATAATTAACGATTGATGGGCTGCAATCTCTATCCGTAGCTACCCTGAATAATATATAACATTTCGTTTTATGTATGATATTAAAATTCATAATGGGCATTGATTTTGAAAAAAAAACGTATAAACTCAATAACAAGCAATTTTGTCAATAAATGTTTTATTGTACCTTTTGTCTTTCATATAATTCATTTAATGTCGTTCTTTATAAATGAAAAAAAACCCGCGTCTAATAAAAAGGACCTAATAACAAATTTGTAGATATTTTTGAGGTGCACAATTTTCTTCCCTATTTTTTCTCGTATCTTGCATAGTTTCACCGAAAAGAAGTTTTTAATTATTCGTTATTTTTTGTGAGATTCAAATTTTGGAAATTTTAAAAGTTTTCATAATAATCTTGTTGGCTTTTCGAAAAGCAAAGTTTTTCTACTCATTAATTTTTTTTTTCATGTTTTGCGTTATTCGGCTTGAAATTTCAATTTTAGTTTGTATTTATGAATTTTGAAAATGCTATAACTCTTAGAATTTTTTCTATCAGAAAGAGTCGCGAGTATACATTGTTTGATTTCCCTTTTCTATATATAGCCGTACATAGAATTTCAGGATCTTGAGAGAAAAAATCGTTCAACAGATTTCGACAATACTTGCCCATACCTGCAGATATGCAGAGAGATAGACATATTCGTAAAACCTGTTTTTCGGGTAAGGAGGGTCTCAAAACATGGACTTTTGAAAAACACGGATGGGAGGGGGTTGAATTTTACACAAGTCCAATACCTTCTCTCATGAGAATGTAAAAATGTGTTTTTGCAAATATCGAAAATGAGCGGGTGTCAGACTTTTGATGGAACTCGATCTAATATTGTAATTTTGTAAGAAATGTGAGCTGATTTGTTGCAAAGATTAAAGTATTCTCAAAAATATGAAAACAAAATAACATTTTTTGAGTCAATCTTGAACCTCATTATGAATTGTGTACTTTTACGGAATTTTTCGTAAGACTAGCAACCCATTTCCAGCTCGTCTAGCCTAGGGTTGGTATTACGGAAAATTCCATAATTACTTGACAGTGCCAATTTTTATTAAAATTGAATAAGCTTAAAAATTCATTTTAGAATTTGGTATCATGATAAGATTGAAATATTAAGATTGTATGGTTCATCAACCGAGAATCCAAATTATAGTCATTAAGTAAACAATAATTATTACGAAACAAATATTAGTATTCAAATATTGTAGGAAATTTTAGAGAACCTGCCAACGAATTGCTGTTATAAAGAGTATTTTTCCATAATTTCGTATAACTAGAATGATTTATTTTTTTCAAATGACGATAAATTCTTCGATCATATCAGAATCTGACGAATATAAAGATGGGTCGATTGGAACTGGCTTGATAACATTGTTCCCGAATAGATGACTGAAGTTCATTAAAGAGAGAGCAGTCTATTTTGCTACAAATTTTGCTATTCAACAAAATCACTCAGTTGACTGAATTTGGTTGTTTTTAGAAAGAATGTTGGCTAAATAAAAAAAGTTTCGGGTTGATTCGTATTGCAAAGTAATGGATACAATTTCTTTTGAGTACATATCTTTGTATTGTGTCGATTCCACCAAATATTTTGCAAATATGTTCGAAAGTTTGCTCGAATCCATCAAATTATTTTTATTTGTCAAAATCAACCGAAAATTTTCAGTGAAAACAGTGTGATTCATTCTGATTATAGTTTGGCATCGCTAAATGATTATTGTAAAAAAATGATTTGTTTAATTGAAAAACCAAAATTATGTATATTCTGGCCCTCATTTGGATTGTTTTCGTCGAATATTATTACATGATTTTCCAAACAAGAATTATCAATATCCTGTATCAGAGACAAGGAACTATACACTTATCAAAACTTACCGACGAAAAATCGAATCGATAAAATTGTTTTGGCGAAATGATATATTATAGATTCGATTGCGTACGTCACTTGTGAATCTTTGCGACGGCTGATAACCCGATGCCGCTAATTTCAATCTTCGAATCAAACTCACAATTCATATCATATCCATCTTCTATAAAATGCGTTAAGTCAAGAGAATGTTGAACTCTGAGAAAATTGTCTGTCAATAATGATTTTTTTCGATTTTGTCAGAAATTTTTAGATCTAAAAATATTTTTCATAAACATCCCGTTTTCAAAGTTTCCTAATTTTTGGTGACGACTAGACACAGCCTTGGAAAGATGGTATCACGAAAATTAGAATTTATCGGAAAATTAAACTAAAAGAGTTGTGAAGAATCTTTCAAGCATTGAAATTACGATCAACGAATAAAATATTTAACTCGATTTTATCACTTATTTGGAAAATGGCTTAATTTGGGTGTAGATTGTTCTTAGTAGACACCCTTCATATGAATTTGCTACTCCGGAATTGAATTTCTTAGGTAAAGATATCTTGAGAGATATTTCAAGATTTTGTTCTTCTATCTTAGGATAGGAGAACAAAATCTACGATAAATGCAAAAAGGACGTTTTTACAGGAAATTCTTCCACTTTTGTGACGGAGAAGCTGTAATGTTTTTGTCAGATGCCAGATAAACACAGATAAAGTTTTAGTACAGGCAACCGACAAGAGTCGTTCGTACGTGTCGTATTATGACACTGTTGGTGTGAAGCAGTCTGATAAAAATTTTTTATTTCGTTTGCCGTCAGCCACTTTGGACGCATTTTAAGAAACCTGAACCGGTCTACATACATGCGCCCTACTTGCCAACACAAATTCAACAAGAGGACATTAGATTACGCAAACTTGAATTAAAAACAAACATCATCTACATTTACCGCCAGTGAGATCAGAAGAACATTTATTAAAAAATTTATTTTTAGTAAATTATCATAAGTTTGAATTTGCAATCAAGAAAAACTTGCCTTTGTCGAGTTAACGACTAATACAATAAATTACTGTCGCTTACAAAGCTCTTGAGCAAATAGTAATTTTATGGAGCCGGTGGCAGTGCATTTTTTTGGACTTGTTATTTTTATCTTATAGAGTATAAAGACCTGAAAGACAGAACTAAACAGTAGATCGTTTGAGTAAGTCACTATACACCTGACAAACTGAAATCCAATGCAATTTGTGATATCCCTTTTTTCGATCAAAGAAAAAAGAAAGTCTTTTGAAAAAAGGTCGAATCTGGAGCATTCGGAAGCCGACGGAGACGTCCTCTGCGTGGCGCCGCGCCGCCACCTGTTTTGTGATTCATTAACTCACCGGCTTATCGGGATGAGGTAGACTTATCCGGGGCTCGAACCCGACACCGCGGCTAAACCCGATCTTATTCCAATGGCATCCTACCTATCCCCCTTACAGCTTCAGCCCCAGTTTCCGCTTTTCTCACTCTCTCCCTGGACTCTCATTTTTTGACGTCCCATTCATTTCCACTTTTGCATGCACAAATGAAAAATAAAATCATGTTTAATCATTTTCTTTCTATTATTTCAATTATTTATTGGCTAAAGCCTATGCTAGTACTTATTTCCCTTTTTTGACTGGTTGCCGAAAGGACAATTTTTCTTTAATTGATTAAAGTATCCTATTTTTCATTGTTTTTTTTTTGCACCATTAGGCCATAATCCCTTACGGGGTAGGCGTAACTCGTAGAAAGTCATATTTGGTTGAGTTCAATACGCGATATTCCCGGACAGTAACCCATCCAAGTACTAGTCGCGCAGCAAGCTGCTTAACTTCGGTGATCGGACGGAAAATAGTTTCTCGAGCGTGGCATGGCCGCTGGCAAAAATTTGAATCTTTCATGATTTAAAATATAAATTCCTCGTTAGAAAATCATCTGTTGAGGATTGAGTTATCCTGATGAAAACCAGTATTCTGTGGCTGAATCAAACTGATTGAAAATTCATCTCTTTTCTTGATTTAAGCATTATATTATTGATTTGGTAAAAAGTACAACTATTTTGTTGCGAGTCTACGTTAAATTATGCTTAGTTGTGGAAGTTATCCGCTTTTGCGTTGAAAACTTGTCTCTTAAGCTTGAAGCTTGAATAATCATGTAGATTTGCTGACTAAAGATTCTTCTATATTGGAAATTGCCTTTTTCACACAAAAGAATCTTGAAAATGAAATACAAACCAGTCCCCATTTTATGGAGGGAAAAACAGTTGAAAATTCCTGCGTAAATGCCCAAATACGAACTAGTTGAATTATGTACCAAATATCATAGCTCCATTAAAGAAAAATATGAATTTACAAGAAAAACTCCTAGGTGGAAAATTTAAACATTTTGTTGAAAATTCATAATCTCAATATAAGATCAATTCCCTCTTTGGAAAATTCATATATTTTGTTGAAGTCATTCTTTTGGCCGGAAATTCAAATGTTTTCTTGAAAATTCAACCTTTTGGGGAAAAAATGATCATCTATTTGACTAAATATTCATCTATTTTGTGGGAAGTTGACCTATTTTGTTAAAAATCAAACTAATTTATTAAGGTCATCTCCCCGGGTCTTGATTTCAACTTTTTTGTGAAAAATTGGTCTTTTTGGATTGATTGATCAAATGAATCTCCTTTATTGGAGATTCACTCACTTTCTTGAAAGTTCAATTATTTTATAGAAAATCCAACCACTTTGTCGAAGTTATCTTTTTGGTCGAAAATTCAACTGTTTTGTTGAAAATTCATCCTTTTGGAGGAAAAATTTATCATCTATTTTCTGATATATTCATCCATTTTGTTGAGAGTTTACATATTTTATTAATAATCTATCTGATTTGAAAGATCATCTCTCCAGATCTCGAATTCAACTGTTTTGTGGAAAATTGGTCCTCTTAGATTGATTAAAAAAAATGAATCTCCTTTGTTGAAAATTTGATCTATTTTGTTAAAAGTTTCAATTATTTTGTTGAAAATGAACCTAATTTGTTAAGGCCATCCATCTTGGTCTCACATGCGTCTGTTTTGTAGAAAATTGGTAAATTTGGATTGATTGTTAAATTAATCTTCTTTGTTGAAAATCCATCCACTTTGTAAGAAGTTCAATTATTTTGTTGATAATTCAACTACTTTGTTGAACCCATCTTTTGAGGTTAGGAATTCAACCATTTTGTTAAAAGAAAAAATCATCTCCTGTATTGAAAATGGATCAATATTGTTGAAAATTTTATTATTTTGTTCAAAATTTGACTAATTTCTTCAAGCTACCTTTTCTAGTCAAAAATTCAACTGTTTTTTTTTGCAATTCATCCTCTGGGTTTGAAAATTAATCTCCTCCGTCAAAAACTCATCAATTTTATTGGAAGTTTAATAAATTCTCAAAATTACATGAAATATTTTAAATTATAATTCATAAAAATTATGTTTCAAAAAGAACTTAGAAAATTAAATCTTTTTTCCAGAATAGTACTCTCTAGACATTGAGTTAACAAATTCTAGTTACTTTATTTATACATATTTTTGATCAATTATTTAGGTCGATTTAAGCAATTAACTAATCAAGACTGCAATTAATACGTTTTAGTTCAAATACAACCAAGATAATAAGCAGAAAGTGGAAAACAATGTTTAGGAGTAGAATTGTCACTTATTCTGGTTTGATATTTGAAAAATTTACAAGCGATCGAATACGAAAGGAATTAGGAACTTTGATTTCCAACAAAGGAAATGTTTTAATTGAAAAAAGATGGAAATTCGATGGAAATGATTAAGGTATCGCACGATTCATGCGAATTTTGTGATAAAGATGAACATTAATATGAAATTAATATATAATAATTATTATTATATATAAATTAATTAAGTTAATATGAAATTTTTTGATTAATTTATTTTATCGAATGCTTCAGCATTTTCCAAGATATTTCGGAATCTCAAATAAAATACAAATACGTAATCCTGTTCAGGACTAATCACAATCATTTTCCACTGGTTCTGCAGCTAACGGCCTGGAATTTTCAGTACCCGTCGGATAGATACTTGAGTAGTTTTTCTTTACTCATGAGTACATGACCACTCGAATTTGAATGCATTTTCAGTATTTACTGGAGCATTCCAGAATTTTCATTCCGAATGATCCGAATATTAAATCTGAATGATAAAACTGTTATATCTGAATTTTTTTTTGAGAAATTATCTTTCTAACATTTGATAACTTTTCAATGTGTATATCAAGCTCAAGAAATCAGAGACTCCTTTCAATTACCTCCAGATTTGACATGCCTTTAAATAGTTCAAAGTTTTAAAACATGCAGGATTTTCGGTGTAAAAACTTATATTTTTTATAAGGTTCTGAATTCATATTTTGAAAATCTATAAGCTTTAGTATGGACACTGTTAGAAATTTTTGAAACGACTTTACATTCAATGGAAGCCGTATCATTTCCGGGATAGTTTTGTATTTTTTATATTATATTAAAAATCATTCAAAATTAAAATGATGTTTGTGATATTTCAATTATTGAAATTTGCTCGATCGTTTGATCGTGATTTGTTAAAAAATTCTTCATTTTTTTTTTCAAAAAATGCAATATTTGTGTGCAGAAATTAACTATTGTGTTGAAGATCGTTCCATTATTGGTTCAGAAATAATTTTTTTGGTGTGTTCATCTGAAAATTCGGGTAATTGTTTGAAATTCATGTATTTGTTTGAAAATCCATGTAAAAGTAATCTTTTATGTTCAAAAACGCCACTGTTTGGTTGAAAATCGATTATTGGTTGTTATTCAGGATTTCACTATTTTGTTGGAAATCAGTTTTTTTTAGTGTAGTCAACTGTGCTTGATTACTAATTGAAATCTTCTTCAGTCGAAGTATTTTGAATATGTGTCTCTTCTTTGGTATATAATTAAATTTTTCGGTTGAAAACCCCTTTTTCCATATGGAAATTCAATTATTTGGTTGAATGTTGAACTGTTTTGTTGAACTATTCCATTTTTGGTTAAAATAAGATCTTTTCTAGTTGAGAATTCATCTTTCTTGTTCAAGATTCATGTATTTTGTTGATAAGTCTCATTTCTGGTATAGAAATATAATCTTCTTGGTTTGAAATTTATCCTACTTCGTGAAAAATCAACAGTGTGGTTAACTTTTAATTTGTTGTAGTCAAGGATTAAACTATTTTTTAAAAAATTTATCTTCATTGCTTGAATGTTCAACAAATTCTTAGAAAATTGAATTATTCAGCTGGAAATAAAGTTTCTTATAAAAAAATCATATTTTTGAAGAAGAAATTTACTGTTTTGTAGGTAATTCGTCTTTCTAGCATTAAAATTTACCAATTTTATTATGAATAATGTTTTTGGTTAAAAATTATCTTTTTGGTGGGACATGAATCTTCACGTTGAAAATAATTTTTTTTTTGTTGAAAATTTCACTATTTCATTTTAGGGTTGAACAACACTTCGTTAGGATTTATTCATTTAGGATTCATCTCATCGTTTATAAATTTAACTATCTTGTTGAAAATCTACCTTTCGTTTAGTTGAAAAATTCAATTTTTTTCTGAAAATTCGACGTTAACATTTCTGATCAAAAATTTATCCGCCATAGGTTGAAAATTTCATTATTTGGTATAATCTGCATTTAATTGATTGAAAATTCGTCTTCTAAGTAGAAAATTATTCTTGTTTATCAAAAATATATCTACTAGGATGACGATTGAACTATCAAGTCAAACGTTTGCATGTTTTGATTGAATCATCTGGTAAAAAATACGTCTTTTTCTTAATGAAAATTCATTTTTGGAATTCGAAATTATGAAAATTGCTTGTTTTCTTGAGACCATACCTTTTTTAGTGGAATATTTATCATTTTCGATCAACTTTGTTGTCAGAAATTCATTTCTGCTGGTTAAAAAATAAACTTTTTACAGAAAATTGTACTTTTCAGTTTGAAAGCTAAACTCTGCATATAGGAATTCGTTTTTTTAGTAGAAATTTAATTATATTTGTTAAAATTCCAATTATTCAGTTCAGAAATTTTTCTTTAAATTTCTTTTATCCTTTCTTTTTTGATATAAAGTTAATCTGTTAGAAGGAAAATTCATCCAAGAATTCAGCTGTTTGATTGAAAATGAAACTATTTTGTTAGAGCTTCAATTATTCCATTGAGTTTGGAAATATTTTGTTGAAGAAATCTTTTTTGTTCAAAAATTCAACTTTTTTGTATGCAATTCGTGCTTTTGGATTTATAATTCACCTTTCATGACAGAGAATCTACCTTTCTTGGTTGAAAATTCTACTTCTAACGGAAAATTATTCTCCTTGATGGACTATTTATCTTTGTAGGTAGGAAATTCAGTTTTTTTTTTTTTGAAAATTGAACTATTTTGCATGGAAATTTATCCATTTGGATTGGTTACTCACCTTTTATGGTAAAAAAGTCACTTTTTGTGGTTGAAAAGCAACTGTTTCTGGTTGAATTTCAATCTCTTTTGACAGAAAATTTTATCGCTCGGCTAAGAATTCATCTTTGTTGATTGATGATTCAAATATTAGGTTAGAAACCAGACTATTCTGATAAATTCATCTTCTATGGTCGTAAATTCAATAGCTCATATGAAGGTCCTTTTAGAATCGAAATTCATATTTCAAGGTTGCAAATTTATTTTTATTCTTTGGAAATTGACTTTTCTATTGAAAATCCAAATGTACTAACTCCCCTCCCCCTCCTTCCGTAACAGAGCGTAACATAATCTTGCAATCCCCCCACCCCCCTGAAGCTGTTACGCAATTTAGGTACAGTCCTTTAAATTAATTCTATAAAAATTATTATTACTGATTTTACTGCACACAAAAAAAAAACATTTTTTACAGTGCAGCTTCTAGAAAGCTTCACATTGTAATGGCTAATACACAGCATGAAATACTGGACCCAAATTGAAATCTTCATATTTTATTTGTTCAACATTTTTGAATGCAGTAAATTTCAGGAAGATTGGATGAATAAAAACCAAATTTTCAGAAGAAAAAATGTATTAATCACATGGTCACTACAAAATTCCTCAATTTATTATTCTTAAGATGTTAAAAGAGTTCCATTCGGAAATTTTTCAAAGAATAAAATTTCTAATCCATTACTTTTTTAAGAAGACTAATCTAAGATAACCTTACGATAAATTAACATTCAAAGACATTCGAATTAGAAATAATAAAAGAAATCCTGAAGTTCCTCTTCTATAATAATCCTCCTATTTTCTAAAATTATTTCTTCCCTTCCTCACTTTTTTTTTTGCATGCGTCAGAACTGTGAGTCTTTTTGCGTCCACCGGAAACAATCCCTGAAAAAATAGTGTTAAAAATCTCGAAGGCATGAAAGTTGGGACAATAAAGTACCGATTAGTACCAAAGCTTATAAAGCTCTCAGCCCCACTAATTTAACGTTCACCCAGGGAGAAAGTTTCCGGACCTCAATATTGAATTTCCCGCTCGATAAAGTCGTGATTAAACCGCATACCTGAAGGCAGGTCCGTGAAAGTCTTTCAGAAGATCAAAAGATATCATCAGTACATATCTCGGCTCGACGAGACAGCGATTTGTTTTTAATCTTGAATTGGACCATTTATCATTCTTATCTTTGAGATTTTGGATACGCGTTCCTTTATTTTGATAACAAAAGTGCATTTCCCTTTTTGGCTGAAGACGAACAAAGCATGACTTATTTTTATTTATCTTAAGTCATTCCGCACTCCGTTCGATCGATCAATCTGGAATTTGATAAATTAATTGTCCTTTGTGCAACCAATGCAACGATTGAAGTTCCACATTTTTTTTCTTCATATTATTTAATAAATTCATTCATTCATTCATTCATTCAATTGAAGCATGGGAAGGATGGTAAATCATTTATCGTTCATTTATGTGAAGAAATTTGAACTTGAGAGAGAACTAGACTCATAATTACGAAGAAATTTCATTTAGGTTTCCCCCTGTACACAAATATTTTTTTATCTAATCTGATATTGTGCTAATCAGTCGTTTTCCGCCTAATGTGAATTCGCCGGTCTTACCAGCTGAAGAACGTAGAATCTGGCATCGCACTCGGTCAATAAGAATGTCAATATTTTGTCAAAGGGGCAACATACGGTCAGGTCTGGCATTTTGATCCAAGCCCCCGTGTTATTAACTACCCTTTTATTATGGCGAGATCTCACCATCGCATCGGATGGCAGATGCGACCAAAGTCAACCCTTGTGCGTTCTCTTAATGGTGTTGACAAATTGCTTGGCTAGCCACCTCTCCCTGGGGATCCGAGTGCCATATTATATCCTTCCGTCCACAAACTTACGAGCCTTTAGAAACAGATTCACCCTATGCAGTCCATCCAAAATATTACGGGAATTGGGAAATTCGCCGTTTCTATTTATCCAATGAAAACCACATTTTTGTGGAAATAATCAAATCTGACAAGACTTTCTGAATTGGGTTTATTTTCAGCCCCTCTTGGAAATGTGATCTGCCAATTGATCGAATTATTTATTAATAAAGAGTCTCGATTCAATATGTTGTTTCTTCGGGACAAATTTTTAATGTTTTAAATAATGTATCATGTGTTACATTTTTATAAGGACTCAAGGGAGGAAGAGTATTTCGAGTTGAAAACTAATTGAAATGTTGATTTAGAAAAATTTCATTCAACAAATTTGAAATGTTTGCTCTTACCATTTCCAAATATTAATTTCCTTGTTCAAGAGTCTATTATATATTTGTAAACAAAATAATTTTTATAACAGAAGACACAATATGTTCGGTATTTTCCTTATAGTTTTTACTATACTTCGCAGGGTTCAAATTTTGAAATTAGATGCCCTCTGAATTTTTTAGAACATTGTTATTATTATTATAGGATTAAGCATAATCCCTTTCGGGGTAAGCGTGACTCATTTACGCTATATCATTGTAAATGAATTATTATTGGCTAAGTTGTACACTGAGGAGGTCACCAGTCTCCTGC
>WSXT02000015.1:1307283-1317885 GCA_011762715.2 Neuroterus valhalla
GGGGGTATCATATACAAAATGTAAACACGTTAATACATTCGCGATCTACAATATAAAATTTGTCAGCATTAAATTTGCGGTTACTTTTACAAATGTTTTAAATATGAGGAGTTTGATTGTGTAAATCGTAAAAGTGTCAAAATTTAATTTCACGTACAGGAAAGATGTTTTGTCTTATAAAAAAAGGCTGATAATATTCCAAGTCAAAAATGGACTTGAATGAAGCGTAAAGACAAAAAGTATAAGTAAATACTCTAAGAATAATGAAAACTCCATATTTCTCCAATAATGAATTACTTTCCAATTTACAGAATTTTTCTGGCATTCGAATTCAATTTCATCCGAAGGCAAAAAGCTTCATCTACTGTATTATAGAAAATAAAAACAGGGAATCTTTTAAACTCTTCAAACTTCCAATGCTCAATTCTTTTGTATAATTTTGAAATATTTATTTTGTGACATATTTTTATTTTATCAATCCTAACGATTGCTAGAATTGTCCAATATTCCAATTTCAACAATTTTATTGGTCGAATTTGATACGGGAAAAATTTAAGCATAAAATTGTCTCGTGAATTTTACGATATTCTTTGATTCTACTCAAAATACGCCCATGCTCCCCAAAATTTATGTTTATAGACAAAAAATTTTCCGTTACTTTAATTGATGAGGTAATGGGGAAGAGGATTTCAGTTCCCTAAGTGTTCGACATTAGTATATAAATATAACGCCCTCTTCCCATTCGGAATGTACAATGAAAATTCATGAGATCGCACTCAGAAACTAATTCCTGCAAGTAGTACCCCCACGTAATAGAACCCTACCCTAATATTTAAAACCAAAATAAAACTTTTTCTTATCAGTTTGGCTAAAGAAAATCCGAGAAAGTGAGTTCTCGGATGGTCGTTATGTGCTGGAAAGGTACAAGAGTGGCTACGAATTATGGATACTGGCGAACGTGGGGTCTTGTGGCGTCAAATCCTTGGCGAAGCCCCGGATATCCGGCGGCTCCTTCACGGAATTTATTTTTAATGAAGTGGGCGCGCGCGTCGCTGCCTCTCACATACCGGCTTTACCTCCACTGCTCAGTTTGCCTTGTTTTTGGCAGCAGCCGCGAAATACTCCTTTGGGGGTTGCTTCGATGAAATAAGAGGAAAAGGGGCCACCATGTGGGGGTTGAAAAGTAGAAATAAAATGGGATCTTGGCACAAAGTTAGAAAACCCAAAGAATGTTGAGGACGCGTAGGCTTGCGACCGACCGTAGGTGTGCGCACACGTCGAATAGATGGAGGGATGGTGGATAATATAATGATGGCGTCGCTGTGTAAGGAGGGGCGGGGCTACGAGGGGATCGATATCATCCTCCTCCACCTCGTTCCTCCCTCTACCCTCTACACCTCCACCCTCTACCCTCGACCCTTCAACCCCTCTTTGCCCGTTCCCAACTCACCCTCTACCTCCCTTCCTCTCCATCCACCCACATCTTCCTCCACATCTGAACACAGCCTCGATCCCCATTCTGAATTCCAAGCCGCAGAAAAACTTCTCCAGCCCATACCATTTCAGATTTGGAACTATGCAGCACATGATTCACTCTTAATATCTACAGACCGGAAGAATACGTGCGAATAAGTTTCTTTCTCTTCGTGAAGAAAATCGAGAGATTACTTTTACTACTACGCTGGAAGAAGTTTGACCATTTATGAACCTCATACGATAATCTTATAAATGTGGATTTCCGCATTATCAATATCAGTTAGGGAACATACTCAAACTACGTGACCTGTTTTTCTTTTGTTTAAATAAAGACGAGAGTAAAAATTCCTTGAAGCGAAAAGGGATAAAACGAAGTAAACAAAAGAAAAACAGGTAACGTAGTATTTGAACCTTCCCTTATCCTGATCCAATAATTTTGGTATGTACCGCACAGAACAGTCGTGAGAACAGCGCGCGTGAGGCGAAGTAATTAATGCACATGCGCATACTCCGACAAAGTGCACGTTGTCGGCCTTGGCCGGTAAAGTATCCCACCATCAACAAAGACCTACATCGCTGCTCGAAACGAACAGTTAGGGGCTGTTCATAAATTACGTAACGCTATATTAGACAGACTGACTACAAAAGTTTTGTTATGGTAACGTTACGGAGTGACAAAGATACCTATTCATTCATTTATAATTTTTATAAATAATATCATACTACATTACATTATTTTTCACATAAAAAATAGAAAAGCGAATCTGCAGATGTTGCGGCTTTCTTATAATTTATCTGCTGCTACTGGCTTCCATCGGAGTCGAGTTTGGATTCGACTTGCGGCTGCGGTTTCGCGATGTTTTGTGTCCTTCACAAGTCGCGAAATTTTGAGATTTCAGCGTTACGTAAGTTATGGACATTCCCTCAATTCAATGGAGTCATACTCGTATAACATGAAGGTTCTTCATTACCTTGAGTCTTTATTGCTTTTCGCAACCTGTTTGTCCCCAAGTAATAAAAGGCAGTATATTCGCAAATGTCTTGGCTAGGTAATCGTTATTCGATTGTCCGGCTTTTGACACTAAGGCGTGGGATCAGGTCGAATGGTCGACTGGGTTTGCCCGTCTATCCCATATAGCGTTCCAGGATAGGGCAATGACACGGGGAAGTTAGCGAAGGGCGGGGTGATTGATGAAGCTCCTGGCCGCGGTCTCTCATTACAGTTATATAAGCTTCCGTAGATTGAGCCATGCCGAAGCTTACACGGTGACCGAACGGGGGGTCGTGATTCGATGAGGTTTTATTGCTCGCTTGACATGACGCCAAAACCATTGTTCGGACGCTCCACTGTAGCCGGAAAACATTGGATTCGATTTATCGCATCCCATACTGACCTCACGCTCGTTCATTATCACGGCACAGATTTCCAATAAAATTGACTCTCCAACCTTGTTCCGAAATTCCTCCCGAGTTCATGTTAAACCAGTTGGACAATAGTCTCTGTATGTAGATGTGTTTAAAAATGTAATGAACTTATAATGGGCCAGTCTGACAAAATCCCAATAAGAGGACTAAGCGGACAACTAGTACTTTGTAAGTATCTCCAAGATTTGAAAGTTCATTCATCAACTTTACGACCTACGAACCGCCATTGCTAGCTCTGCTGGTGCGGAGATTTTGCGATGTCGTTAAAGTTTACGGGTGCGGTCTTGCGTGTGCGAGGCTCGAAGCCCCTTCTCCATAGCTGCCTTCAGGAGTTTATTGATTCTCGAGCGGCGGCATCTCGCATTCCCTCTTGCTCTACACTCCTTCCCTGTCTCCCTCTGTTTTCCGTCTCTCTTCTTGGTCGATTTTACAACTTCGTGTATACCTACATCTCTGACATGTTGGTTTAACCACAATCACCCTTAGAAACAAAGTAGGTAATCAAGTTCCGAAGTTGTACTGTTACCAGTAAATCGCTAAGTAGGTACGAGGAGGATCACCAGGCACCACAACTCCGATGCACCAATACAGATACGAGTTTAATTTATAGGCCTAGAAGTTGTGTTACTCAGGAAGCGATAAGGACAAATCCAGTTTAGGATTTTGACTGAGGAGCGTCAGAAAGAAAAGATGATGAGTTTGAGACTAGATAGAGGAAACTTAGTGACCCGAAAGATTTTACCTGTGGAGGTCGAAACATTACTCTTCATTAGCTTTAACCCCACTTTCAATGACTCGTCGCGCCTCTTAGCGTTTTCGCAACGTGATCCAAGGGCCATCCATCTTGCGGAGATCCCCTCAACCCACATTCTTCCTTCCACTGGCTTCCATTCTTCCTCCCGTGAATTTGATGGTTTCCTCAACCTAACCTTACCGAACCCATCGTTTTCCCACTGCTTGCCGCTTATAGTTACGCGAGAGCGACGTATATCTGAGCGCAACCACCCGTATAATTGTTGGGGGTGAGTCGGGCGGAGGCTGTAAGAGTAAAGAGGCGGGTAGTTGGAGGTTGACGGGCGACCTAGGGGCTGCTTGGAGGGTGGAAACGGCTGACGAAGTTGGAAACCACCCTTCATGTACGTGTGCAGGAGAGCAGTGGTATCGAGCGCCAGTGCTGCCTTGAATTAACGCCGTCATATTTTAGGATAGAAGCGAGCTCGAGGGGCTTCCTTGCCATTTGTCTCGGTGCGCCAGCTCGACTTGCCTTGCCTTACCTTGCCTTGTACATGAGTAATACTCGAAGGACGATTCGTATAAATCTGACGAGAGTAAGAGAGAAAGAGATGAAAAGAGAACTGCCTACGAGTCACGATTATTATTACCTCCGCTTCGCTTCTTACAAATAAATTTCAATCACTCTCAAAGTTGTTTCGCATTAGTCTAATCCCTTGGGAATATTTGAAGTCAATGATTTCCTCCTCCATAGAAATGTAATCTAACCAGTACAATATTTCTGTTGCAGGTATGGTTCAAGAACAGGAGAGCTAAGTTCAGGAAGCGCGAACGCGTTATGGGTGCAGGATCAGCCGACTTCAGGCCCGGTATTGGCGCAGGCGCCCTCAACACGTTCATAGGTCAGCCATTCCCTGATGCGGAATCGCTGTACAACTACAGTTCCTACAACAACTGGGCTTCCAAAGTGCCATCCCCACTAAACACCAAGAGCTTTCCATGGTCAGTGAATACTCTAAGTTCCGTAGTGCCAACTGCATCTCATCATCACCATCCTCAAGTCAACCCCGTGAACTGTTTCAACTCCGCGACCTCGTTAGCAGGAAGCCACGTGGGTGGTATGTCAGTCTCGGTGGGTCAGGCAGCATCCTCAATGATTCCAGGCATGGGCTCCAGTTTGGGAGTTGCCGGCTCGCCTGTTGCAGCATCCGGAGCAACCTGTCCTTATGGACCACCCGCTGGTCCACATCCCTACGGACCTCCGGTTTACAACCCACATCATCGGACAGCTGGTCCAACGGAGCCGTACACTGTCACCTCCAGTAGTCTAGCAACTCTTCGACGGAAGGCTAAAGAACACAGTAGTGGATACTGTACCAGTTTCATCACTGGTGTCAGCAATCTTACGAATACTGGAAGTGTAAGCCCTGTGAGCTCCAGAGCATCGTCCGTGGGTGGATTGAGTGCCTGTCAGTATGCTTTGACCTCTGGAGCCACCAACGCTCACTCCCCAGGACCTGAACACGCTAACTCAACGGCTAGAGCCCAAGTTTGAGGAGAAGTGGGGGCTGCAACAAGCCCCCAGAATCGAGTGGTAGCGTCGACAACGGCAAATGCCTTGGGCAGTCAAGTAGTCGGTGGTACCACCCAGAACGAAGGTCCTCTTCGAGAGCCAGAGTGACACAGGCCTCGGTCCGTCGCTTCACCAGCCCTGTCGTCGACGCCATCTTCCATGGCATCTCCGCAACACTACTTAGTGTACGACGAAGAGGGCACAACGACGGACCACAAGATCGAGGAAGATCGATTAGACCTAGGAAACGATACGGGAATGGGATCGGGATCAACAAACCTGGGAAGTGGAATCGGCGTTGGTCTTGGGATCGGGGTTGGCGGTTCTGGGCCCTATACCTCTGGAGGATTTGCTGGGTACTGGCAACACTCCACGACTACTGGGTACTTACCTTTGTTCGACTGGGCATCGAACTCTATCGCTGCTGGTTCTCAGTCGCTTGCGTTTCCGAAGGACGAGAATCGTGGTCAGTGATAAAAGTCAGCAAATGGTAGAAGTGACTGTCCAGTTTGCTTGGAATATCCTGGTCGTTGTCAGCGTCGCTCTACCTGCAACAACTGACGAGAGTGCTATCAAGAATTTCCAAAGAAAATTTGCCACGAGTTTTCATCAATATGACGATTAAGACTCTCAACCATCCGAATTATACGATCCGATGTTGATTATTAACATTCGGCTGTATGTATAGATTCTCAATTGAAATATTTTTAAGACGAAAGCGAATTTGATGCCAGGGGAGGTGTTGTGGTCTTCTTTATAAATCCATCGTAACTAATCATCCAACCGTTGTTCATAAGTTTTCCGAAAGATGTGTATTTATAATACTGTGACTGTGATGATTGGGTTGGAAGCTCGTTCAAAACACATGATGAGCCGAGATTCCGAAGTTAATCCTGCAAGGGCCCATTATTAATTTCTCCTAAAGCACTTAATCTTCACTAGAGTATATAAAATAAAGGAGCTATCAGGAAGCTTACGACATCGCAATCGTAACCGCTTGTAAAGATCTTTCGCGGATCGCGTACGATATCCTGTAGATACTTGTATAGTAGACACTAATTATGCGATTCGATGAATGTATACCAAATTGTTACGTCTTAACGATGATAATAACGTTATTCAGCAAATACCAAAAACTTTAGGCGCTAAGTATTAAGTGAAAGAAAAATACGCCTCGCGATCAAGCGACGGAGTAATTGTACAGCAGATCAGCGCATATTGCATACTATTGATTAGATGTAACTTATAAATATTATTATATCGATATGGAGGAATAGTTGTATACAATATTCGGTATCCCTACGAATAACGATTCGTTCAGCTGACGATGCTCTTCGACATTTCTGCCGATATCATTTGCGGCGAGGCTATGTAAAAAGTGCTGTATGAATATTTCTAGTATGTCTGCTCTTATGGAAAATAAAATCGAATACGACTGATATTCAATAACTTACTCGGAACACTCATCTTTTGTCTCATGGATCCTTATTATGCTAGAACGCGATGCAATAGTTTGAAAAGTCATAAATAGTAAGATAGATTTCAGCAAACGACGGAAATCATAGTTTATAATCTAGTCACAATAAAAACCAACTCTATTCTAAAAGGCTGATTTCACATTGCTAGTCTTACACCTTCTCTTCGCTGAGGGATTTTTATTTTCTTAGTTACCGGCTGTCAACAAATTTCCTGGTCATTCAAATCTAAATGAATTTTAATACGTTTCTCCTTTTAAATTGTGATTGGTAGTTAGTGCCTTCGTTTTTTTTCAGCATAGTAGGGTGCCAGTACTCATGAAGCCATAAAATGATGACATTAAACGGATCGCGTCATCAAATGCTACTTTTAATCTACTTTTTCGACAATATTAGAATTATACCCAAATCGGGTATGCAACGATTCCTGAGGATTTTATCCATCAATCGAGAATAATTCATGGAAAGTATGATTTTTGCAGAGTAATAGATTGCCGCTTCAATTATTTAGCATAAGAAATAAACAAGTATAAATTCATAGATATAAGGTAGAGAAAATTTTAGCCTGTAACCCCTTCAACATGGATAAATCTATAATTTAAATTTTCGAAAATCGAATAACGTTGCTCTCTTTCTCAGTTCTTAACTTAACTTTCTACAGCATTAAACAATTTTTCATTTAAAATTGAATACTTCATTACCGTAGGATTCAAATTGATACTTCTAGAAACTATAAGCCTTTCAACATTGAACTCTAGAAAAATTCTAATTCAAAAAATTTCAAAGTGACAAATATGTCAATTTTAACGATGATTGATTATTATTTTGTATTAAATTTAAAAACGAAAAAAGACTTTCATTTTAGAATATCGAAACAAAATCTTGGAATTGAATTTCGTACAATAATGAAACCAAAGTTTCGCATTCTAAAGAGATGTGCAGGATTAAAAAATTCGAAACTGAAATCACAAATTTTAACGTGATCGAAATTGAGCCATGAAACACAATAATTTTCAAGTGTATCATTTTAAAAAACTTCAAAAGCTTTGAGTTTGAGAAGCCTTTATTTATAGGTATTCAAAACTGACCGATTCCATTTCAAATCATGCAGGCTGGTGATACTCATGTCACCGATCGTCTCCAAATTAAAATATGTTTTTATGGGTGAAAAATAAATGGACACGTATTTTTTTTTCGATTGGACCAAAATTACAGGATTTATGTTGCTTTTTATGTTACCCTCTAAAATGACTCTCGGTCAACTAAAAAATGAAAATACCTGATATTTTTTTAGTTTTTAATATTTTTCGTAGCTGCTTCGTGTTGTTTGATGTAGTTTTAGGTTCTCTTTCAAACTGATTCAGCCATTTTGAAAAATAATTAAAATTAACCTAGAAACTGCTATTTTTATAAAAATTTCCAAATTCGATTTTCTCAAAAACACCATCTTTTTTTGGCTAATTTTTTTTACAAATAGCTGATTCCAAGACCTAAACTTTAGGTTACATGGGACTTCGCAATTTTGCGTTATGTGTAAATAAAAAAATAAGCAATAAGTTTAATATATTTATCAAAAGAAGAAGTACAATCTTTCAGAGAGAAAAAATTATTGGAATGGGAAAAAATCAAGGATCAACCAGAAATTCAAGAGACTCACGTTTGGAAGTCTGTAAAATAAAACTTTTTACAAGTCGGACTACACAAACAACTATGGCAGATGTAAAAACAACAGAAAAAAAGAATGTAAAAAAGTGAAAATAACAGTTAATCTTCCAAAATAAAGGAGAGTTTTTGATAAAAACTAAGCGAAAGACAATGAACCTAAATCCAATTGAAAAGTGTACATAAATATGCATTTACCGGCTTATTAAAGACTTAATTATAGTAATACTGTTATCTTGAAAATATTTTTGTACAATTGAAAGTGATCTACTAAAATACTCGTGCAAATAAACGCAAAAAAGTGGAAAAAATCGATTTTATTTGTTTATTTCCACATAACGCAAAAGTGGAAAGTCCCATATAGCTTAAAATTTAGGTTGTAGAATCAGCTATTTGTAAAAAAACAATTAGCCAAAAAAAAATGGCGTTTTTGAGAAAATCTAATTTGAAAATTTTTATAAAGATAGCAATTTCTAGGTTAATTTAAATTATTTTCCAAAATGATTAAGTCAAGTTGGAAGAAAACTTGGTCAAACAACACAAAGCATCCACGAAAAATCTTAAAAACTACAAAATTATCAGATATTTTCATTTTTCAGTTGACTGAGAGTCATTTTAGAGGTTAACTTAAAAAGCAACATAAATCCTGTAATGTTGGTCCAATCGTAAAAAGAAACTTTCAAACTGTTGTGTTGTAAACTTTAAAAATTTCATTCAACACAAGTTATAAAAATGTCAAGATTTTCTTCCTATTGACAATTCTTTCTATTCCTGATATAAAACACAATGATTACATAAGTTTTGTTATGGAAAACGAATAGTATGTTCCAGTTTTTATAAAACACACACAACCAAAGTTAGTTCTCTAAAAATCCTTGTTTATAAAATAAATCATCTCTTCGGAATTAATATAAATATTTTTTCATGAACATGGAAATAATAATTTTGTATTCCGTTCTGATAATTGTCGTAGAAAGTATCAGTCAATTAAACTTAAAGGTAAGAACATTTCTATCAACATTTTTTTAATCTCTGTTCAAATCTTAACAGTTTCGTCAAAATTGTGTTAATATTTGAATCTTCTACTAAAAAATGTAAAACACCATTGGACGTATAACTAGTCATCATAATCAGGATTTCAGTTTTAGTAAAAAGATGACTGAATCCAAGCAACTCTCTCAGTTTGAACGCCCATGTAATTAAATTTAAGCCCAAACCAAACTTGAGCCAGTCTTATCTCAGAGACTTTTTCCTATTCGTGGGCCGAATACATACTTTCAGTATATGGGTCATCTAATTACTATTCTATCTTCGAATAATGTTCACTCAGGTTTTTTCAGAATTAAACTAATTAGTATCAATCTTTTGTGTAATGCGATTGAATATTATTTATATGAAAAATTTTCATTTATTCAAAAATATCAGACAATTCAGAACGAATTTACCCGAAACAAAGGTACCAAAGCAAATCAAAGGAACCAAATTTAATATATTGGCTTTCAGTCAAGAAACATGTTCCTCATTCAAAGGAATATGTTCTTTTCACTCTCTAAATCTGGAATAATGAATTTCACTATTTTATAGTGAAATCTCACTATTTCAATTAAAAAAAAAATTGGGTCGCTATGAAAATGTGAAATTTACTATTTCGATTAGTGGTTTTACGGTTTCACTAATTCAATTAAAAGATTTCACTAATGCGGAAAGTGGTTGCAACTCATTCCGAATCTTTCTCGCAATATCCTGGATGAAAAATTTTGTTTGAAAATGTGCATAGTATTTGGAAAAATTAATAAAAATGTTTACTAATTCGAATTTTTATTATATTTTTTTTACTAAAAAGAAACGTAGAGATAAATCAGTGCTGAGTCATATCCTGCGGTTTATTAGCACGCGTGTTTAAATTGATTTTTTGAATACAATTTCCTTACACTGATTGTTGTTATTTTCAATTCAAGAAATAATGTCGGCAATTTCATAATTTCAGGACTTTTATTATACGGGAATTTTTAAATTTGGAATTTAGAATGTTGGAATTTCATTTTTCTTAATATTTCAGTCGTCCCTTTATATCTTCAAATTTTTGTAATTTTCGCATCTTGAGAAGGAACAGAAAAATGTTACGAAACACGTCGATGCGTTATTATTGAAAATAAATTCAACATCTATTCCGGCAATTTAAAAATATATTATCTGTACTTACTTCTTAGAATGGGTGATTTAATTGGTCGGTTCACTCTGATGATATTCAATAGAGAT
>WSXT02000015.1:1336486-1356663 GCA_011762715.2 Neuroterus valhalla
ATGCGCCTGATCGATTCCATGTTATTTTGAGAACAAAATTATCTAAAACGTTTCTTCTAAGTAACCGAATTTCTACAAATAACGAAAAGAAGATATCAAAATATTATTTTGTAAAATTATTCCTTAAATAATACTGCGGTCCATATATTCGAATAATCGTAGAGCGCAAAGCGCGAGTGGCGCAATGAGAGTGTAATCGTCAAAGCCGCAGGTGTTTTGAGAAACTTCTTCAGATCAAATCAGAAAACAATCTCAATCCTGATTCAGTTTTTGTATCAAGTCACGAAATTCATGACGTTTGGCAAGAATAAAGTCGAAATGCACGCGTTAAACGTACGACAATGAGTGTGAAGTACGAGATGAGTGAATTGTGACAAAAACTTTTGCAGGAAACCGACTGTGCCATCAGAAGAAGGTACTTCAAACTTTATCCCAGTCATGTTCTTGACTCGTAAATAACATGTCAAATGTTTTTATTAACGTTTAAGGTGGAAAAATTGCACTTGTTTAGTTATTTTATTTATAACATAAAAAGTATCAGAGCAATTTTGATGGCGTCACTTAATAAGTTATAGGAAATTAAATTACAAATAAAATGAGCCCTCGATCTACCTGATCGAACAATGGGAGGCCGAGATAATGATTCAAAACCAGGAAATTTAAGGTTTGTTTAACAATCCAATATCTTTGTTAATTTTGAATTCCTATGACTAGGGTTTGTTGGAAAAGTAGCGATTTTGATGCTCTATAAGTGATAAAAATAATAAACACTGTGGGATGATCACTTTTTGCGTAATTGCTATTCCAAATATTTAATACTACTAATTGCAAAATGTCTGTATGGTGCACCGATTGTCCGATTTCAATTTTCAAAACGGATTTTGAAATTATAACTTAAGCACAACAAAATGTATATCTTGGTTTCCTAGTAAAATGTTGCTAAATGCTGAGCTCTCGAAAGTAGCCGAGGAGTGGGGGAAGAAGGAAGGTAGAAGAGGCGTCGCGATGCACGTTATATTCAACGTTTAGCAGTTTAGAGTCATGTTTGGACATTTTTTTAACGCATTCAGCAACATTTTACTAGAAAACCAAGATATACATTTTGCTGTGCGTTAGTTATAATTTCAAAATCCGTTTAAAAAATTGAAATCGGACCATCGGTGCACCATGCAGACATTTTGCAATTAGTAGCATTAAATAATTGAAATAGCAATTACGCAAAAAGTGAGTATTCCACAGTGTTCATTCTGTTTACCACTCATAGAGCATCAAACTCGCTACTTTTTCAACAAAGCCCAGTCATAGAAATTCAAAATTAACAAAGATATTGAATTGTTAAACAAAACTCAAATTTCCTGGTTTTTACTCATTTTCTCGGACTCCCATTATCCGATCAGGTCAATCAAGGGCTCCTTTTATTCGTAATTTAATTGCCTATAATTTAATAATTGACGCCATTATGATTGCTTTAATACTTTTTATATTATAAATAAAACAACTAAGAAATTGCAATTTTTCGGCTTTAAACGTTAATAAAAACATTCGACATGTTATTTGCGAGTCAAGAAAATGACTGAAATAAAGTATGAAGAATCTTTCTTCTGATGGTACAATCGGTTTCCTGCAAAAGTTTTTGGCACAATCATTTCCCTATTGCTTGTTGGACTATTGCCGCGAAGCGCCTACATAAAATATGCCCACCGAAGGCGGATCTACTCTTTTAAGATTATTACATAATTTTAGAAGAAGCGAAGGAAAAAGGGGGTGGATTATTCTTAAAAAAATTGTTTTTCATTTTTAAGGCTAAAAAAATCTAATAATAGAAAAAAGTAAAAAATAAAAACAAATGTCCCTAAATTGATTAGAGTTCACTGACCTAAATGGTAGGGCTAAGCTGTACTTCAATTTAATAGTGTTAAGTGGTGTAATCTATTCAGAGTATGCCACCGATGCACCGACGTCTTTTATGCCTAATTGTTTGTAAAGAATAGTTGAACGACTGGTCAATGCTACGCTTGAACGCAGCTATTACATAAAATTGATACGTTCTTTCAGGTAAAATGACGACACAATATATAGCATGGTGTAAAATAAACTAATAGCTTTGAGTGATACAGTTTTTCGTTCGTTCTTTGTTCACGCCAGTATGCACTCACATCGAGTTTTTGAGAAAATACGGATGAAAAACAATTTCAAAAACAACTTTTTTTTACCATTTTCGAAAAATCTCAGTGAACGAACTTAAGGTGTAAAAGATTTTATAAAAGGCTCGAATAAATCTTGAACCCTTTAAACAAGACTAGAATGAAATATATTTAAACAAAAATCAATTATAAGTGCTGTTTTTTATATTTTTTAAATCCTGCTCTATTTTCCTTATGATATTTGTTATTCCTGTCCAATGAAGTAAAAAGTTTTTGAATTATTTCAAACCCTCAACAGTCTCTCACACATTTCGTTTGTTCGCAATGATCTTCAAAAATGGCAAAAACGCAGAATTCGAAGGTTCCAAACATAATTTTCTTAGAAAATTGATGAGATAAGTCACCTTTAGACTTAGACCCTGATCATGTTCAGTGATTAAAAATACATCAAAATGCCTAGTCCCACTTAATGATAATTTTACTGCACCTGAGGAGAATTTTATATTTCAGAACAACATGTTTTTCAAGACTCAATCCCTAATTTCAATAAATGTTTTATAAAGTATGCCAATGGTTTCAGTCAGAGATAAAACGATATCCGCATAAAAATTAAATTCAAAAAATTAGAAATACCACATCAATATGAATAAATTATTCAATACTTTTGAAAAATATTCCTCCTATATAAACAACTATATATTAGGTTTATTATTTAGGAAAAACTGTTTGTTTGTAAAATTGTGTTGACTAAAGGAAGTCGGAACCAGGCCCTCAGTTCAAAGCTTGGTTACCTTATTTTACTCCATAAATACCAGAATAACATTTTTCTTACATAATTATGTCCAACTCCAGTTTTAAATTATGTTCGTATTCAGAATGAAAAATGATCTGAATTCAATACTTTTTGCGTGAAACGCATTTTTTTTTAATTCCAGCTCGAGCATTCGAAAAATAGTATAATATTGAAATTAGCAAATTCTCCACTCCAGAAATATATTTCATACAAAAAGGATTGGAAACTAATTATCTAACAGATATAAAATTCTAGTATTCGTGGAGTAAAATGAGGCGATTCATTTATATTCGGCTGATCGACTTAAAACAAATTTTGTTTACTCTTTGTAAATCAAGTTCGAAATCAACCAAATGATTTTCAGAGTTTCTAATACACTGAAGAAGGATTTTTGAAAAAATAAGAATATATGAAACATTTTAGCGTTCTTCCAGAAACCGTGAATGGGTTTTTGTATTAGGAATGCTGGTATGCAATATTCATTTCAACATTTGAAAGACCCTGCGCTATTGTCTATCAATCAGATTGTGATTTGCACGCTACATTGATATCGATTGTCATTATAAAAAAGTTTCCAGTAAATGTAGTGTCATTATTATTAATATTCAATTATTGGTCAATCACAACATACGCACAATTATACATTCTAAAGAGATGCTAATTTCATATTTACATAATTTGACATTAAAAGCACATAACACATCGTTCAAGGGAGTAAGATGAAAGGACGATCACTCAACCAAGTACTAACTGCGCTCAACGCTGCTTAACTTCGGTGATTGGACCGGAACTAAAAACTAAAAAATTGTTTATTCTACTGATTCCATGTCAAGAATACTTATGGAGTTAAAAAAATACAAGGGAAAATATATGTAATTAGAACTAAATTTTGATTGGTAAATCGATTCTAAAGCTTCCTCATGAGATTTTTAATTTATACCCAAAAATTGCTTTTGAAGATACTCGTTTTCCGTTGAATCTCAAATTTTCAGAAACAAAATTCCTATTTTCTTTCAAGGAGGCTTTACCCGGAAATCATTGAAAATGATCAACTCAATATCTTGAATTTTCATTTTTCCCGACGCTTTACAGAATAAATCAAAATTTTAGTATAAAATAGATTTGCATTTTAAAACTGCATAAATATGTGTGGTTTTATATTCTATTAATAAAATTAGTAGAAATTAAAATTGGAATAATAAGGGTGATAATCATAAATATTGTTGTCGTTCTTTGAGATGAATTGATATACATATTGATACTTGGGTGGTCAGTTAGTCGTGGGGGCTAAGGCATGAGATGTGGACCCACTCCGTCTTATTGCGGGTTCGATCCCCGCCTCGAACTCTGGAGAGGTTATGTAAAGGAGAGGTCAGTGAATGTAGAGAAGATAAGTAAAAGGGGGAAATCATAAACAAATATTCCAATATGAAATTCCATACAGCCCAAAATGTTCTCAAAAGAAGAAAAATGGGACGATTTTTCAGGGAAAAATAGGCATGAATCATTTGAAATAAAATTATAATAGCTAACATATTCCTAAGACATTAGGTCAAAACATATTGCATTTTCAACAAAATAGTGGAATTTTCAAACAAAAAATATGAATTAATATCACAAAAAGCCGATTTTTCAACTAGACGGTTGAGTTTTTACACAACAAATTTGAGTTCCCATAGCCTGCAAAAGTAATTTTCTAAGAAAAAAGTTGATTTTTCACTAAAAAAGATGAATTATCAACCTCATAGTTAAATTTTTGGAAAAAAAGTTTTAACCATCGAAGATTATTCAACCAAATGGTCGAATTCGGAAACCAAAAAGATTAAACTTTAGCTTGAAACTGTTGCGTTTTCAATCAAATAGTTGAATATTAAGGAAAAAAATCTGCCCGCTGCACAGGCACATTCTCAATGCGCGCTTCGGTCGCAAGTTTGAGCGCGCCTAGGGCGCGCATCATTCGAATTTCGCGCTCGATAAAATATTTACCTCGCGCTACGCGCTCGGCTTCATACGTGCTAGATTCGGTTTACAATGCATGTAATGCATACACAGAGTTGCAAATTTCGCAAAACTGCTGAAAACCTCTACGTCCATGAAGATTATTGATTTTTTTTTTAATTTTGATGAAATTTTATTTTTATATTCAGTTTACTTAAGGCTCTACTGGCCTTAAGGAACACATTCTCATTACAATACTCGCCACTTATATTCACATCTCGCATAGTTTGGCTAGCAAATTGCATTTTATATGGTTTAAGAAGTGTTATCACGATTAAAACAACAAATATACACTTTATTGCAAAAAATTTCATGTAAAACTTGTAGAACGATGAACAATTTTTCTTATAATTTTTTTTCCTGTCCCTTATTGGTTGGCTTGAAGATGGAACTTTTTTTTGTAATAGCGTTATCGCGATTAAAACGAAAGCTATTCTTCTCATCGAGAAATAGTCGACCGTAAACTTGTAGATTTTTTGAAGGTAAACAATTTGTGTAGTTTGAAATTTTTTTCGTACCTCGTATAGTTTTGCTCAAAAATGGAATTTTTCAATTTTGGTAAGATTCTTCAAGATCAGATTATTTTTGCTTATTTTTTGTGCGATCAAAATTGGAATTTTTGATTTTTTGAGAAAATTTGAAAAATTGGATTCACGATCTTGTAGGGCTCCCAAAAAGGAACATTTTTTCTCTCTGACTTTCTTTTCAATCTTGCGTTATTTGGCTAAAAATTCTCAAATTTCTTTTACATTTTTGGATTTTGAAAATGCCATAACTCTGACAATTTTGCTTTTATCAAAAAAGTCATGAGGATAAATTGTCTCATTTTTTACCTACT
Source organism: Neuroterus valhalla (assembly GCA_011762715.2). Taxonomy (NCBI): domain Eukaryota; kingdom Metazoa; phylum Arthropoda; class Insecta; order Hymenoptera; family Cynipidae; genus Neuroterus; species Neuroterus valhalla. The sequence goes on from WSXT02000015.1 coordinate 1,342,260, forward strand.
TCAAGAAACCGTACTTACAATTTCTGAGTTTTGAAAAAAAAGTCCAAAAAAATGTTAAAAATGCTCCCCCCCTTTGATTTTTCATCCAAAATAGCTGGTTAACGAACTCGTCCAGTATTTTCGGTCCCTCAAAATGTGTGCCAAAGGGCAATCCAATCCGATCATTCTTCCGAAAGTTATCGAGTACACAGATTACAGACTATAGACAGACAGACAGACACCTCCGTAAAAACCATTTTTTCTGACTCAGGGGGTCTCAAAACGTTGAGATTTTATCCAATCCGCAAAAGTCAATTTTCACATGAAACCAACACCTTCTCATTCAGAATGAGAATGTATAAAGGAATCTGATGCCAGGAGACAGTTGAATTTTGAAGCAAAAGATATTTAACAGATGAAGATAAAAACGTTTTTCCAATCCAAAAAGATGAAAAAAAAACAGTTGAATTATCGCTAAAAATTATTTCTTTTTGAAAAATAGTTGAAATGCGAACAAAATAATTCAACTTTACACCATATAGTAGAATTTTCGGCCAAAAAATATGACTTTTGAACGCGAAATATAATAGTAAACTTTTTCAATAAAAATAATTCTTTTTTTAACCAAAAAAGGTGAATATTCAACATTAAGAAGTTTTTTTATCAGAATAATAAAATTTTCAACCAAACTGTAGAATTTTCAACAAAGAGATGAGTTCTCAATTAGAAATATGGAAATAAAACATTCCAATTTTCAATCAAAAACACCAGAATTAAATTTTTAACCAAATAGAACAATTTTTAATCGATTAAGACACAAAGGGACGGATTTCCTACCTAAAACGACGAATGCTATACCAATTATGAAACGAATGCATTTATGACAAAAAAATATTTGTTTTTGAACAAACCGCTAAATGTGCTCAACAGAATAATTGAATTTTCAACGAAATATTAGTCTTTTCAACAACAGATAAATTAATTCTGAACCAGAAATATAACACTACACTCAATAAATAAAGAGTATTAACTTCACACTAAAAGTGATAACTTCTGAACGAAAAAATGATATTACACTTCCGAATTAATAAATGAGCTTTGAAGAAAAAATAGTTGGATTTTCTTTTCATTTTTGGTGAACCAGGACCCAAAAAAAAGGTTTTAGAGTCTGAATAGGAAATCATACTTCGATCTGTGATATATTTATTATTAATTTTATACTTTTCACTTAAAAATTTATAGTATCCCTAAATTATAACTTTTTATGGAAACTATTAGTGATTGTGTAAATAAATAAAATTTATATTATTACTGTCTTAAATATCTCGAAAGGAAGTTTTCGCTCTTAAATATTCTACAATATACAATATATAGTAAGGATGGAAAAATTGTAATAATTTTGGAGTCGAAGGGAATTTTCATGATTCAAGATTTGGTTAAATTGCAGAATAGCTGGTACCCTTTTTCCCAACAGTACCAGCTGTTCTGCAATTTAATCCAAGATCTTAGTAATGAAGGTATTCAATCCACAGCTTATCTAAAGCTGCGAAAATGTCAAGAATTCAAGACATTTAAATTAAAACAAGTAAGAATTTGTAAAAAGTATAAATTGATTTTTTAGAGCCAACCGTGGACAATTTTTTGCCACTTTTTAACCCCCTGCCCCTCCTTGTGACCAAAACATAAATTTAGTAATGCAAGGTGAGCAGTCTCAACAAAAACTTCATTAAAATACTCTTAGTTTCCCATCTTTTTTAAGTGAACTTCGCACATTTATTAGGCGAAAGCGTGTCCATGTGGCCTTGCCCCCCTCTTGCACCCCTCTCATCACAAACTGTCCACGTGGTACATGGATGGTCACTCAAATATTTTTCTTTAAAAAAAATGCTCTGAAAGAACATATTTTTCAGTATAAACAAATATTTATTAGTTTTTTGAAAATGCATTTTCCTTAATCTAAAAAACCTATTTTTTTCTATAGAGGAATCATCCTAGACCTATTTCTAGAAATTGCATATGAATATCAGATCTAGGATGCAGCGTATGTGGGGAAAGTAGTAAGTAATTGGACCACAGTCTATCATTATTTCCGTTTCAGTTTTAGCAAAAATAAAAGAATAAAAATTCATTAGCGATGACCGCAATAGCTTACATATCAAAACCACGTTTCTCGTTCCGTGAGATACCCATTCACTCTCTCCCATACTCTCCTCGAGATCTCTCAGATTGAATCTTTCTACGAGAAAGTTGAGGGGAAAAGAAGCTGTTTTCAGATTCTCAACACAAACACAACACTTTCATGGGTAAAGCGCCTTACGTTTAGTATCACATAAAATAACAACCAATTAAAAAAAAATCTCTGTACTTGATTTGCGAGTAGAAACTTTTTTTTATATAATTCCAAATAAACTGGGGAGCTGTGGTTTTAAATTATAGACAAAAAGAAAAATTGAAACAACTTTTTCTGTTTATTACAAAGGAAACTTTTTCAATGATAACGAAATCAAGGAATTACGATCTACAAAAAGCTGCCTTGATATTTAATTTTATTAATGATAATTCACACGTTTCACTTTTAATTTGATATTTTGAGAAACTTTTACGATGCAGTGCGTCAGAAAAATTGGAGAAAGTGTGGAAAGAGCGTGAGAGAAGGTCAATGTCGTTCATGTTTTTTATACATACTTGAATAGCGATTTCATTAAATAATTAAGATTTTCCGACACATCGAACTTGACAATCAATCAAATAGATAGTAAGCATTTTTTTTCTTATCAAAATTATCTATCAACTCTATCGATTTTATAATGTCACACGAGTAGAAGAGCGTGCTGAAAAAACTCTGCTTCACAATTATAAACAAAAATATTCTATGTCAAAGTAATCGCTAAAACTTGGAAAAAGAGCATCACATGGATCGTGCAAACTTTATGTATGATATAATGCGAACTGAATATGGATTAAGGAAAATATGGATTGAGCAAGAATCTAGACGTGGAAACGATTTTAATAAATTCACAGCTGAAATGAATCGCTTATTCACTTCTAATCGATAGAAAAAAGTGGGTTTAAAATCGACTAAAAGATTTCAATTTGTGAATTGAGACCCCAGCTCGAATGAGGGAAAATATAATTTTTTCCATCAATTTCAAAATTCTGATCCTTTTTTTATCATTAGTTTTGGAAGTTTGTCTATATTAAACATGAAATTTGATTAATAAATGAATGTCAATGTTATCTTGAATAGGTGATGATAATAATAATGATAATAATAATAAAATGTTGTGGAAAATTGTCTTACCAGATGAGGAAAAAGATCCAATAAAAAGTAGAGTCTCTACGAGACTTTGAATAAATAAAAACTATTTCCCGAGCATTTCACGTTGAGAGAACAAAATGTTCGACGAGAACGCGATCGAACGTCTTGAAAACAGTTTTGAAACGGAACGACTCTGACCAGCAGTTCGAATACGATTAGACCGGTGGACGTCTTCGGATGGACTGGACAAAGCGCGTTTTCCACTCTGTCGAGTCCCGACTGGTCGCGACTGAGCTCGCGAAAGAGGGCCTTATTTCTTTCTCTCTTACGTCACGTCAGCACTCTCACCATACTGGAAAGGAATCGTCTTTCTGGCGACTGGCCCCGCACAGTTTGTCCGAATTGGATTTCTGTGGTCAAATTGAGGTAGAGGGTACAATTCTTCAACTATTTTCCTTTTTTTCTATACATATATCGATTCTGCGTCCAATTAAAAAAACGTTGCGAGAACTAATTGAGAAAAACAGTTTTTTTTTTGTTAGGGAATGTTCAAAATAACTTGACGATTTCTGAGGATAATCACGTTCAGTGGTGAGGATGACTTAGTTGCATTGACCAATTCTATTCGTGCTAGAAGGCGACAATCTTCTCATTTCGGTTCTGAATCAGAATCAGTTATGCACTACTGCACGCCGCTCTCAGTGGAGAACGAAGGATGGAGAGAAAGAGAGCGAGTAAAAGAGAGGAAGAGGAATAGAAGAATAAAAAAAAAGAGAGTTAGAGAAGGAGAATTCCACACTTCCCCTGACATTCCTAAACGCTATGCGTTACGCGTTACTCTGAATTTCCCCTCATTTGCAAGTTCACAACGAGTCATAAAAAGTTATCACTTAAAAAAAAGATTATGAATTCCTTTTCTTGCATTTATCAACATGAACGGTGCCTCAAGAAGTAATTGTATTGAATCATTAGGGTTAGGTTGTAAAGCAGCTGTGAGCTGTACCTCGCCCTTGAGTTGTTTTTTGGATCCACCTTATATATATTTTTTTGTACATTTTGTTTCTTGATTGGCAACTTAATAAAGATTTATTATTATTATTATTATCTATTATAGATGCATTAGGAATGTTATTCAATGAGTGTAGGTTGCATTTTTCATTGTAGGAAAGTGTCTCCTGTCACATAATATAATTTTTTTTCAAAATTGCAAAATCGAACAAAAATGATGTTCAGAGGCTACTTTATACAGCCCTTGAAAAGGCCTTTATTCTGGATCATCTATAATTGAAATTTTCGTTTTCGGAAAACACCATAATTATCTCAGGCAAACAAAATTTCAAAATACTTTTCAAACAAAAGGTAAGCAAAAATCTGAATTTGAAAACAATGAATCGCACATAAAATTATAAAATCTCGAAAAAAAGTTACCAAAACTTTGAAAATTCTGTAACTTTCTGAATTTTTATCCAAAATTGCTGGCTTACGAACTCACTGTTCCTCTTGAACCCATGAACAAGTGTACAAAGTTTTTTCGGCAGTTATCGTGTTTACGGACAGACATACAGACCAACACGTCTCAATCATAAATGATAAAAATGTAAAGAAACGAAATAAATCTATCTGAAAATGACGAATTTATGCATTCCTCTTATTTTCTTTTCGCAGAAGTTCCAAAGGTTAAAACCAAAACCACAAGTTTTATAAAAAAATAGTTTAGAGACAATTTGTAAGTCTTTTAAAAAGCGATGGTTCATCATTAAGGCATAATTGCATACTTTGCGCTTTTAGACGATTGAAAAGCTAAAGCATTCATCTCCCTCACGTTTTCCTACGTCGTTTGCTATCAAATTAAAAATTTTGATTTTTCCATATCATTTTCGGTGGATAAAACCAGAACCGATGGTCAAGTAAGGCTAGTTAACGATCATCCCATTTTTTCTGCCCATCGCCGAAACCTGACTTTCAGCTTCAGATCTCAAAACGTGGAGATCCGTTAAAAATTCAGGATCTGAAATTTCGAACGATTCTAATACTTTCTCAATCATAAATGATGAGAATGTAAAAAGAACCCGAATAAATCGTCGTTACTTAGACTTTATTATAGAAAGGGCTACTGCTAGAATGTACACAAGATAAGTTATTAAAAATGTTCATTATTGCGTTAATATTAATTACACAATGAATAATTTTTTCTAATAGAGGTAAACGATGATTAACCAGGGCAACTTTTCAAATAACTATCCTTGCCTTGATCGCTGGTATTTAAATTACAAAGACCCTCGGTTGTCTGGAGACCAAATCAGATGTCACATGATTTATCCAATTTGTTTCATAGTGTAAATCAATGATTCGCATCCATTCGCCAGCCTGCCCAATGAGATTTAAAGCACCCCACTATATTGAAAGATATAATTAGGATTTGAATTTAACGCCGATACAGCTTGCTGTTGAAGATAAGATACCTATTTTATTATATTTACTTAGATGCTAATTAAGTGACTGGTGATCAAGACGCATCGGATATTTTCCATTTCATCGCTAATGACTTCAAAAACCGAAACAGTGCAACACTGCTAGCACCATTGTAACATCACGTGCATTGTTTTCTTGTTCATAAGTTCACAGTAATTTTAAACTACTAATGTGTTAAGAACTTGAGTATATCGATACCGTCTGCTTTTGAGTTGGCTCTTCATTTAAAAACGCGTATCGACGCGCAAAACATCAGAAAGGTTTAGGTAATTTAGACTTCCAAGGAAGTCAGAAAAATTCAAAATAATCTGAAAGAAATTCAAAGCATTCCAAACAGTTTAAAGGCATACAAAGAAATGAAACTGAATCTTGGTATAATACTAAACAGATGGCATTAATAACTTAACATGTCTGCTGTTTGCCAAATGTGTACTGAAACGAGGGACCAACCCAAAAAGCGGTGTTAGCTTGAACGACCAACGCCAGAGTGGTTATTTTAGACGTACACTCCGAGAGGGTCTTTTAACATCAAGGTATCGAAATATTGTAATTCTCATTTTTCCACAAACACTTTAATAACACATAATTTATGTTCGATTATCATCACAGTACATACTTATTTCAGATTAAAGTAGACTGCTCAAGCTTTCGTCGACAATTTCAAAGAAACTTTTCGTCCAAAACACATTTTTAAGTTAACTCACTAATAAGCACATGACATCGTATTGAAGAAATATCGTGTATCGTGGCAGAAAGTTTTTATGTACTTAAAAATTTAACTAAGCGGTACACCATAAAATACACCATAAAAAGTAAATTGAGCTTGATCTATGAGAAAATAGTGTATAAATGACGTGAGTGACGAATGCTGCAATGGGTGACTGATAAGCTGTCAACTTCGTAGATCACGACACAAAAACATTAGTAGTACAATAACGTATCGTCAAACGAACTTCGGAGTTTAATTTTTACAAAACGTACCGATCTTATTCCCACAATTCATTTATTTTTGTTTTGATCAGTACAATCTTTCAAATATAGATTATTGTGATCTGAAGCTTTAGAGACAAAAAAGATCATGATTTCCAAAGAAAATCTTGCGCGCAAGAGACTTGTTGGCTCTCGTCAGAAATCTATCCCGTTAATAATTACACATTTTTTATACAACAATCAAATACAGGTACATACGAATTTTCAAAACTGAAGTAACACTAGGCCGATGCAAATACCAATAGCCAAAGAGCATTTTAGACTCAGAATTCAATTTTGTTCTTACTTAGGCATTTGTAAGGGCATAATTAGTATCTCTCCTCAGCTCATTCCACAAAATGTTATACAACCATCTCTTGTCATTTTCGTTTAGTGTAAAACGATCGCTATTTAACGACGTATATGTATAAGTTAAGATACGATTATATTATTTTCCACACACCGACGCACCGAACCGTAGCTTCTAGCTATATGCAAAGACGAAAAGACGGGTCGGGAATTTGAAAAATCAAACAAGACAAAAAGTGTGTTCAGTTTCAGAAGTATTTATGTAGGGCCCAGTCTTACAAAAAAAAAGGGTGACCGCATCATTCTAAGGGACGGGCATGAATCGCTCAGTTTCGCTTTACAACTAACAATCGGTGCGCTGCCAGTTCCAAGTTGCAATCCTTGTCATTTTTTTTTACCATTCTACTGAGAAAGTAGGTTATAGTAGTATTACAGTATCGTAAGCATAAACATTAAAAACGAAACTATTCAAATCAAATACGAATCCTACTTTCATTCTCCTAAGTTTCAACTCCGGGTTTTTTTTTATTTATTTATTCAAGAAAAATCTAAGCGGACATGTTCTTTTTTTCTCCGATTCGCTAATAAATATATATATATATTCTTGTACATACATATATTTATATACGTTGAAATTGACCACCTGTAAAATTGCCTCGAAATTCTTCGACGCCATTTTGCAATTCGCAGGGTACCCGGGGCAAAGGAAATTTTTAGAGATCGCAGTTCGCCTGAGCACTCTGCGACTTGATTCGCAGCGGGAACTTTAAGAACAGACGAGTCATAGCTAGGTTTAATTGGTGCTGATCTGTAAGTGGCGTTTAGGCTGGGGTTACTTGACGGTGGTGTTTGGGTCTTGAAATCAGTGGATATTGGCGCATCACATGGCATACTTGCGCGTCCATTCTCGTGCCAATTCGTTGTACTTCTCTCTGTCTGTTTTATATATCCTTGCTATCTCTGGTACCAGGGGGTCATCTGGGTTTGGATCACACAGCAGAGAGCATATCGATAATAACACTGAAAAATAAATCAACACTGTTAGATAAGTCACTGAAGTTCACTACATTAGGCGATTATTGATTATTGTATCAATCTATACTCAAGAAGTGGCCGTAACGATTATACAAAATTAAACTCCACACGGCAAACTCTACATGTGAACCTTTACACAATTATATTTATTTGAATAATGAAATGTTTTGAATTGGAATTTAATCCTACACCGTAAAAAAATGTACACACAATACTGACATACATTTTAAAAACCCCTACGCAGTTTTAAACTACATCGCAAAATTCTACACCCAGCCGAATCAATTTCCAATCGTACAGGGCTATGTACGCTTCAGTCACAGAACCGTTTCAACTTGAAATATGTTGTTTTTCAAAGGATTTTAGACGACACGTATTTTACCGATTTAATGGAAATTTTTTGTTGCCAAAGTTTAGAGTACCTAAACTTTTGAGAATGGTGAAGTCGTTTATCAAAAAATTTCTCCAAAAAAATTCAAATTGTTAAGAGTATAAACACGCTTGTATATATTCGTCATTTCTCTTATGATTCTAATAAATCTTACTGCTTTATTTCAAAATAACCGAGAAAATTGGAGAGAGTTGAAAAATTGAAAAAATGGCAGCGGTTTCTCTGAAAAATTTCAAACTCAACTATCTCGTAAAAAAGTCCTCTCGCAACTTTTTATGCCTCGTGTTGTTATTGAAATGTTATTAGGACCTGCCATTATTAATCAAGGAGGGGGTAAATCAACATGGAACAAATAATTTTTAGGAACACTTTCCCCCTAAAAATTCAAAAGTTCGAAAAAAAGAATCAATATTCGACTCTTCTCATGTACATGATTCATGTTGAAGTTGTTATTTTGCATTGTTCTTCAACAGTAATATCTTGACAATTATGGTAAGATGTTTGTTCTGTAAAGAAACTTTTTTAACCATTTCCTCTGATATCAAGTTTTCAATTTTCTAGCTACAAATACAACTGGAAATCCAAAAGCAGAAATTCCTGATTTTAATAGCATCGACCAAGTGGCTATTATTTTTGACGGACCTCCAGCCTATTTCGAAGATCGCTACCAATATCTTGAATTTGGAAGATCACCATATGGCCGAAAATATATTTTTTTGGCCACAGGCGACGGAAAACTTGCTTGTGATGGCATCGGCGACAACGTTAAATATTTCTCAACGGAACACAATTTTATGAAGCCACGTGTACAAGGCATTAAATATGCAGAAACTTTTGTTACATAATTTGAAAAGTACACCAATGTGATCAAACAACTGATAATTTCTTCCAAAGATATGCAACAATTTTTCAGAAAAAAACGCACCAGCTGTGGTGGAGAATTCAGAAGTGCCACGTATGAAAGCTTGATATAAGAAAAAAGGATCAACAAAATTTCTTCATAGTACAAACAGCTAACCATAATTGTCAAGTTATTACTGCCGAATGATAATGAAAAATGAGGACTGTAACATAAAATCATGTATCTAAATGAGAAAAGTAAAATATTAATTTTTTTTTAACGTTCAGATTTTCAGGGTGATTTACAGCGGGATCCTGTTGATCTACAGTCTACACCCTCCTTGATTATTTATGACAGCGGAAAATTGTATTATTCATATTTAAGCAAATATTTAAACAGCAACGCAAGACAGAAAAAGTTGCTACAGGACTTTTTTTAGGTAATAACTCTGATTCATCAACTTTCTTCACATCTCGTCTTGTTTTTCAGAAAATCGTGAATTTTCATTTTTCTGAAGAAAAAGAAAATTCTTCCTCCTCTCTGAGACGCAGGCGCCACATAAAACTCATATGAAAAGTAACCAGCATATTGACATTAACCTTTGAGAAAATCAAGAAGAAAGAAATATGAGTTTTACATTTATCGAGAAAACCGCCGCCATTTTCCTCCAAAGTTTAGATACTCCTAACTTTGTTAGAAAAATTTGTTCATAACATCGGTAGAAAAGATGTCGTCTTTAATCCTTTGAAAAACAACATGCTAAAGTTAGAAACGATTCTGTGTTTTTGAACTCACACAGCCTGCCCGATGGGAAATGAATTCGGCCACCCAATAAACACTGCTTCATGAAATGTTTATCATTATTGGGCTTACAATCAAACAATGCACGGTTTCTGAAGGAATATTTTTGCCTGTAGAGTTTTCATGTTCAATCGCTAGTGCCCAACTGAATCCAACATATTTGAATGAATTAAAATGTTATTAAATTCTGTTTTAAAACATTTAAAAAAATAGAATTTTTAAGAGAAACAAAATTACCGCTTCTCGTAAAATGAAAAAAGTACGAGGTACAAAAATAAGTCCAAAAGCAAGAAGCTCTTCATAAAGTTTTCTTTTCACTTTTATATATTCTGCAGCGGCTTTGGAGCAGAAACGCCCCTCTTGGAATAAACAGAAGAAGTTGAATGTTTATTATTTTGAAAAATACCCAATTTCCAAAAAAAATTGTTGGCACCGATTCCAAAACTTTTTTTAGGTCACGAAAAACATATACACAAAGCTTGATTCTTTCTCGACTATTTGAACCAGAGTTAGATAATTTCATGTCATCGTTTTATGTCAACAATTTTTTGTTCAGTTTTTGATTTTTATAACGTACAAATTTATAAGGCAACAAACTATTTTATCTTTCAAATTTCTACAATTTTATTATAAATTAAGCCCGACAAGCGAAAAAGAGAAGAAAATTCTATCATTTGTCAAGTCTTTCTGAGAAATTCCTTCCACTTTCATAAACTGCAAAATAAATTAATGCCATTCAAATCCACCGGAAGCCTTTCTCCCATGTATTTTGTGCAAGTCCTTTGCAGTTTTACTTCGTTCAAAAATCCACATTTTTTAAATTCTTCTGATTATTATTGGGGTTATTTCATGGATCATTTACGGTTTGGGGATATTGTGAGAGTTTGAACTGTATTGAAACTACACATTTTATCTTGAACAATTATTATGAATTAAAGTAAAAATAAGGAGATCATTTTTTACCAAATGGAAGAAATTCGCAAGATCAGGTTTCAACAATGTAGGTTTCTAATTGACATCCTAATGAGTACTCAAGAAAAAAATACATGTTTGTAAGCAAAATAAAAGAATAGTAAATGAAGCGAAAATTTGAGATTTCTTGTTCGTAATTAATCTCAACTCCTCGACATACTTTATAATCGCTTTCTGATATGTAACGTCCCTTGCACCTTCTGCAATGCCTCATAGTCTTGAAAATTCATTTGAATCTCTGAATCCCAGCAAAGTTTATAAAATCAAAAGAAATTCCTTAAATTTCATTGCGATCACATGCAATTCTTTATTTTCCTTCTAATTTTTATAATCCCTATTCTATCAATTAAATTCCATTGAAATGAAGTTGAACACTGTCCGTCCAACTTAAAAGTAAGGAATTGGAGAATCATTCCAAGTGTTTAATTGAAAATTTAGTAAACCCAAAATTTGGAGAAGTTATATTTTTTCATTAAGATACGCCAAACACCCAAAACTCGTGATATCTGTTTTCTTCTCTACAGAATAACAATTTAAAGCATTTCTAATACATGTTCTCTAACAGAAGCTCTGATACCGTTATTTGGTCATGCGTTCAGTTTTCTAGAAAAAAAAACACTAATACAATGAGATTGAAAATTTGCAATCCAAATGAATCCGTGAAGTCGATAGATGTATACCAGACTCCTCCATTATTTGGTATACAAAGAAAATGGACGTAGACCAAGTTCATAGATAGAAAATAAAATACGTACAATACGTACCATGACATTCTGGAAACATTAATGACGCAAGTTCTGGTAATGATAGTGAAATATAGTTGCACTCATCATTACATGATTCAAGAATATCCTCTTTCAGAAAGTGGTAAAATAAATTGTTACTTCTCTACTCATTTCCCGACTTTTTCCTACGTCCCTTTTATATTTACAAAATAATGGGACTTGTCTTTATTCGCAGAAAATGTATCCTTCCGATTTGACCTAAAATTACATTGTTAATAAATTGAAAAGTTTTCATACAATACACACCTTTTGATATAGTAAGTGCGGGAGACCACTGCGATCTCAATATATCCAAACAAATACTTCCATTACTGTTAATATTAGGGTGATAGATTCTTGTAGTAAAAGCAACCTGCAAATATCGAAAACTTTTCACTTTTGAGTTTCATCACAATCGTTAATAAAAGAAATTCGCATCTACCAGATATTTGAAAAAAAGGGAAAGGTTTCGTTCTATTTATAGAAAAATTATTGATAAATTAAACCGTTTAACATCAACCCATTAGACTTTCAAGTACACGGGATTCTGTTTTTATAGTTCTAAAAAAACACTCAACATATTGAGGAGAGAAAGGTAGCTTTCATTTTAGAGAATGTAACAACAGAACAAAAATTAATGAAGAATCAATTTTTCGTAGAAGTTTAAATTACACTGGAGTCTTCATTCTGCTCTCATCCGTGTATGTCCATGGGAAATTGTCTTCTTATCAGTTATTCTTCATTATTCATAAAGGTCCATGATGCCAAAAATCTAGATATGTACCGAAAAAAGCGTTGCTCCACTTATATCAAGACCCTTTCTGGCCATGCCCAAAATCGGGCTAAAGAGACTCCAGTGTAATTTCTTTCAAAACTTCATATACTTCGGATAAAAATTCAAAAGGAGAACATTTTTCCTTCCCTTAACTGTTCTGGTAAATGATATCTTTATAAATGAGAATACTACGCACCTTCGGAGGCTTGAATGGATAATCTGTGGGAAAGTGAATTGTAAGGAAAAAGACTCCTCCTTGATAAGGGCTGTCAGGCTGAAAAATTAAATTTCCTCTTGTAGAAAACTTTATTTCCTTATTACCATAACAAAAACGTTAGTAATTCATTTGAAATTTGAATGGTTTTACCAAACAGTAATCTTATATCTCTTAATTATATATTAAATGTTCTTCAATGCTAAGAAACAATTCAAGAAATATATAAAATGAATTAACTGAGAACGATTTGAAAACTAAAACCTTGTGTGCATCAAGGGCACTTAATTACTTCTTAGACTGAAAAATAAATAAATAAATTTTCTGAAATATGAAATTTAACGCATGTATTTATTTTTGGGAAATTATTTTTGGAGATTGATAAATCATAAAATTTGTGACACAAGATTACTTACTGGGCCCATAATCGTTGCCTGCCAATGGAATACTGAAAATGAAAGTTGTGCAAATAAGTTCTTCAAAATGATTAGACTAAGGAATCAAAATATTTGTTAGCGTAAGAAAATATTGTTTACGAGCTGAAATTAACTATTTCTTCCTAAGGAATACAGTAAAAGTTTTTTTTTCAATCATTCAAATTTTTTTAGTGTAGGGGAAGATCAAATTTTTTATTAAAAAATAATTTTGAGTCAATAAAAAAACGAGTTTGAAGGAAAGTGTAATCCTTCAGTTGAAAGCAAATGGCGTCCTGCTGAGCGTGTGCTCACTATATATGTATACATACATATATATATATATATACACACATATATAGATATATATCCGCACACATATATATGTGCATATATACATATCCTTACGTATTCCACGTGTCGCTCAAGTTCTTGATTACTTTTTCCTATATCTTATTGTACCGTAAGAAATAATACACTAAACTTATTTGTTACGACCTTGAAAGAGAGCTCACTTTAGGGAAAACAACCGTATGCGAACTATATTTTTATAAACCTTGACTGACGTAAAGAGTAATAGCATTGCAAATTTGGGGCAACAGAAATATATATAAAATATTTTATTGTTGATTTTAGAATTGATAAGAATATTCAAATTTGAAACTTACAATCATCACCTACGGGGCCAGCCGAGCATTGTGCTGGTGGATCCCTTCCTAGGTCCTGAAGTTCCTGCAATAAAACAAAATATGTTAGTTCTAATAATGAAAAAAGAATGAAATACAGAAATAATCTTCCATTAGTATGAATAATTTGGTTTACATTGTGATCCTGATCATATAATAATAAGAATAATAATAGTACCTTTATATCACCAATAATATTGAATTCGTCTAGCTAGGAAGACAGTGAGGAATTTAACAGTGTTTGACAGTAAGGCGTTACCAGAAAAGTTACTTTTATTTAGTAATGGTAACGCGTTATTTTTTCAAAAAAATAACTGTAACGGTAATGCGTTAGAAATTTATGGTAACGCTAATACAAAGTAACGCACTTTACCGATCGTTACTGTAAAAAAAATTTACATGCGTTTAGCATCACATTAATATTTAAATGTCAAGAAAACCAATAAAGTGATGTGTTTTCTTACAATAATTCAACATGATGCAATACTATGTATGCATATCTGCATATGTATATATGGTCCTGC
>WSXT02000015.1:1367094-1381990 GCA_011762715.2 Neuroterus valhalla
TAAATAATAATAATAATACAAAAATTTCCAAAACTGAAGATAATAAAGCATCTACTCGTTTATGTGAACAGGTTTTTTGTAAGATATTTTATAAAGTTTTTATTGTGCGCGGATTCGAAGATTGGAATAATTACAAAAATTTGATTTTGCAAGTTAGAATGTTTTGACTTTACAGCGAGCTGCTAATAAATTTTGGCCGAAATATCGAAGAAAGACTATTGAAGGGGAGAAAAAAAATTTCTGACGTGATGAATATATCATATCAAGGAGTAAGATTCAAAAAGTCCAAAAAATTCTTTCAAGAGATTGTTCGCTTAGATTTTACCATTCTTGTTCTCGATATTTTTTTTTTACATTAACACATATCTTATAATAAAACGCATGTTTAAAAACGTATGGTTAAAATAGCGTTAACTTATTTTTAAAAACGATGAATTATATTTTTGTTAACATTTTCAATGTTTTTGTTTATCAGCTACGGTAATTTTTATTTCAGAAATATGAATTTGTTCTGGCATAAACTGTTATCCTAATATACGTATCTACGAATTGTAAGCAAAGTGTAATGAACTTTCACAATCAGAAAAACTTATAATCATTATGCACTGCAATAAAACCGCCAAATTATCACTATTAATATAAGTACCATCATTTCCTAAAAGTGAGAAATGATAAACCCCATAATCATAAGTGAAATCTAAAGTCCCGTTAATTGATACTTTTACTTGCAAATTATTTTTAATTTCACTATAAGGCATCTCATACTTGTATATTTTACAGACAAGTGAAATATGTAATTACTTTAAAGTGGCATGCTGCAGGGCTAATGCATATGTCATCTAAAATATCCTTTACTTATTTTCTTCATTTTTTATCATGCACAGAAACGTACATTATTGTAAATACATATCGTGCTTTTAGATTGGCTATCTCGCTATCTAGCTATCTTGCCGTTCGCATGGTCCGCGGCCACCACTTGCAGTGCCATGTTGAAGCCTAAAGGCAATTCTTGTTACACGTGAGAATTCCTATTAATTATTGGAGAGATACCTGCTTGTTTATTAGCCATTGAGCTCACTTAAAATTGAAAATTTAGAGATAAATTTAAGTTTTTACTGCTTCACGAAAGATAAAGAGATGCAATCAATTCTGAATTATCTATTGAAACAAGAAAAAAGAAACACACTCTTCAGCTTTGTCCTAAGTGATGAACCTAGTAAAAGTGTTGCTTATTAGAAAGAACTGTTATGTTAATCAGCATTTGAACATCAATTTCGGTTCATTACTGACTCATATGCTTGTCAGTAATTCAATCTTCTATATTGGTAAGTGACTTAGCAAACATGTTGATAAACTAGCGAACCTGTTGGTTCTGCTTGCATATTGGATCCTGAAAAATAGGTTAGCTGTACAGTAGAGACATATAAAACTCGAATGTCTTATATAACAGGGGCAATAAATTAATTGGTTCCGCTATATCTCATGCAGTGTCTCGTCAAAAAGGGAATGACAGGACTATTTGTAAAATGTAGTCCATTGGCTGCCATGAAGTTAAAATAGAAAAGTAGAGTTGTTGTTGACAGCAAACATGGCCTCCATTCTGCAGCGGCCTTGGGCTAGCTTAGCAACTTTGCTCGCTGAGCATAGCTCCTTTTTAGTGAATTGCTGAAGCATTATTGATCGCTTGATGTGGATTTCAAACTTATTGGTGGAACTGACACGACGGACATAGCTCCGAGCCTATTCTCTTCCTTCTGCTCTCCATTTGACTTCCAAGCCAGGTGTTTTTCGGACTTGATCCTCGGAGAGATGCAAATTTATACGTCAATTAACAAGAAGCCATAATTATTGCCTTATTTATTAAAATATCGC
The DNA here is from genome assembly GCA_011762715.2 of Neuroterus valhalla. Lineage (NCBI taxonomy): Eukaryota > Metazoa > Arthropoda > Insecta > Hymenoptera > Cynipidae > Neuroterus > Neuroterus valhalla. Next base: position 1,368,967 of record WSXT02000015.1, read on the forward strand.
TGAATACAACTTGAATTGAACGTACAAAGCAAAGAATATCTACAGAAAGTTTAGAAAGATTTATAAGTTCGAAGACCTGCGATGATACTTCATCTTTGATTGAATCTGCAGTTAATTCGCAAACCTGCTTACTCTCAGCTGAGTTTTGAACCTGCCCTGGGAGAAGGAATTCATAAGTTCATAAAGATCATTGTCTTACAATCATGCACATGCCTTCGGCAATATGCATACAAATGTTTTGCGATTTGAACTTAACAATTTTAAATTTTGAGTGACAGTGCAATAAAGAACCGCTTTGCACTTTTTTCATCCTACGTTAGCATGTTGAGTTGTAAACACATGAAAATTATGTGAACTTGTTTATTAATATTTATCTTGATTTCAGAAATTTGGTCCCGATTGTTGTAAATAATAATCAGAAATATTTTTTTTCAGTTTGTTTATCAGCCTTATCGATACTTCCAACCAGCTTCACGCAACAGATCCTAGATAGCGCCAGAGGTACTGCAGTGCAAATTGCACATGAATTACTCGTCTTTGGAAGTTACCCAACGTTTGTTGAATCTTAAAACTCATATAACCGTCGTTTATTCCATTGAGGACATTCTTCTTGAACTAATAATTTTCTTAGACTTCTGAAAGTAGTTGGCCAAAGTCCAGAAGCATTGACTCGAGTTCCTTAACTCCGGAAGTTTTAACGAGAAAAATGTTTTTACGACTCAAAACAGGGAATAACATCTCTCTTAGCTTTTGAACTCTTTTTTGGCAACAAACGCTATCTCTTAATGTTATATACCTGGTTTGTTTAGGTATTGAATCGTGCATAGTGAAGAGTGAGATTAAGGAGATGGATTTCAGAAAAAGAAGGAATAGAAAGCATGAATTAATTTTTTCTATAGCATTATTATTCGGAATTTATACAGCGTATCTTAGTTTTCAGAACATTAAAACAGTCATAAATACCCTTATTACAGGCACAAAATAAATAATTTTGACTGCAATTTTTCTCTGTGTAGGATTATATTATAAAATACGTTTCGAAAGGTAGTCATCCAATTTCAGGAAACGGTTGGATTCTTGCGTAAAAAAAACGTAAAAATCTGCACCGGAAAACGATGTCTTTCGGGATTCATTTTAATCCCATTCAGTATTTGAAACGAAAATCCTTTCAATATTCCTATAAATGCGTGAGCGTGCAGACACATTGCGTGGTCAATCTAGACCCGATTACTCACACGCCAACGACGCGTACCTGTCAGCAGCAGTAAGAGTTATGTTACATTTGTGCAAAGGAAATTACTATCGTTAGGAGCCCTCCGAATTCCAAATGTCAAGTTGTTGTTGAAATCTGTAACAAACTGGAACTCCAAAAAGGAAAATAATTTTCAATAAACTATCATTATTTAATTTTTAATAATTGATAATATTAAAACCAATCTTTTTCAGATTGAATTTCATTAGGGTCTAACTATAATAGAAACTTACGAAAAATAAGACAAGGATAAAGGGATTCGGTTTATAATTAAGTATGACAATAATATTAAAACATACTATGGAGCCAAGAATACAAACGTATTTCAGGAGGACAAATACGTCGGGAAAAAAACTTTCTGCATAAAAATGACACCCACTTTTTACATGTTAATTTAAAGGGTTCATTTATATTGCACAAATATTTCTTCATTGTTCGTACAAGTTTATTCTACGATTTTCATTTTAGTCATCTTGATCAGATCTAACAGAAGTTTCAGTTTACTATCGGAAAATCAGAAAGCTACCGACTCATTTGAGTAATGAAATCTTTGAAACAACAAATGCCAAAGCATGATTTTTTATCTAATCCAAATTAATTCCCCGAATTCAAGATCTCTCTTATAAGCAGGATGAGTATCCCGACTGAGCAACCGCATCCTTGAATAAGAATGAATTAATTTTGAAAATACCAGAGAATTTCACAATTGAAACTGAAGTATATCTTAAAATGGCATTTAACTCCTTAAAGCTAGAATCTTTGTCCTAAACGAATCAAGAAAAGCGGAATAGCTCATTTCCTCATGTTTCACTGCAACGTCCGGCGTTATCATCAGGAAGAGTTGGGATAGCTGACAAGGTTCGGAACAGAGCAAGTTGGGTACGCATTCGCACTCTGTGCCCACGTATAACGGTGACAAGCGGGAAGATTTATGGCGCTATAAAATATCATTTGTATTTCGCTTCGCAGAGCAAGGACTTGATTAATGCACTGCCACATGCGCACAATGAATAACCGACGTGTTGTTATAGTAACATCAATCTGAAAGAAGCACACGGTTGCTTGATCTCCCGCGCTGCTGATAAATTGCGTAGATTGGACCCTTGGTGAGAGATACCATCACCAGAGACTTCCTACGATTCAATCATTAAACTCATACGGCCTCTTTCCGAAACCTCTCCCTCTTCCCTACATCTTTTCAAGAGTTATCATATATGCTCTCGAAACATAAGATGCAGGATGCGATATTGGGAGAAGTTGTTCTGTTCGTCACTTTCAAGTAATGTCGAAAAGCGATTTGTTTTAAGGAATGAAGTTGCTAGATAAATGTTCAAATGAAGTCCATATTTGCGGTGACTTGTTGGAAACTCAAAATTTGTCTCAAGCGTTGCGAATTGTGTTTTCAATAAAAAGGTTATATTAAACATTTCTTCTAGTAGGAGCAAAGTTTCTCAACTTAACGAATTATCCTCAGTCGAATGTATTACAAGAATAGTATGCAATTTCCAGATTAAATATTGAATGTCATTAAGAGCTGTCCGATAGTTATTCAAATTATTTCCTCAGTGGAATCTTGAAAATATAAATCATAAAATGATAAATCAACTAATTCGTAATGAGACAAGTTATTAACTCTCTCTCGGGTTTCTGCATACCCTTTTGTAAGGCGCTAAGTCGTGCAAAATCGATAAATCTTTCGCATTCTGAATCGAGAGGTAATCCCTCATAATTATCTCCTCCTCCGTTCCACGTTATGGTTCATTAGGGGGTTCTTATTAAAAGCAGATTAAATGCGTTCACTTTACACGTTCTCCTTGATCTTTTATCTCGACGACATGATTCGGTTTCTCCCTCGAAGTTCTCTTCGGTGAAATTCTGGTATGATCCATGCATCGATAATGAATGTTCAACTAAGTATATTTAAATTAATTTTACATAGGCTTCTGATGCGGAATACCCGAAAGAGATTGTGGAAGTACAGACCTGCAAGTGTTCGGGCCAATTAATCACCCCTCATAATCGCTAAAAGTGCACCACCATGGAATAAACTCGAGCGTCATGAACAATACGTTTTCTATCTCCCTTTGGTATCATCAATCACTTATAGCAACGATGATCATATGCGGAAGGGGGACCCGCAAGTAACGTGGCGTAACGTAATTCGTTGTACAGGAACGATATGCATACGTCATTATGCGTGTACGAGTTTATATTTTCAACTGGGAAGAAAAATTTATAGATTAGCAGTGGCATTCTTGCTAGAAAATTTTTACAAAATGAACAAAGTTTGATCTTCACCTGAATTTCAGAGTGATCTACCTGCAACGTAGTCATCTACCATGACGTTTCCATGGGGAAATTGACCAACAATATTAAGTATGGTTATCAATGGGAGAGCGTCACTAAATAAATATATTATGTCAGGATATGGAAACAAGACGAAAATCACAAAAATCTTTTATTTCGTTCCGGTCGGGTCCCTTTTATAACCATTGTTTACTTAACGACATTTAATTAAAGTTCAACTATCCTCAATATTATAGGATTATACAATTTATCGTATGTAGCTACAGCCCTGCTGAGCCCACTCGTCGATCGTTGCCGAATAGGTTTTCACGCTGAGAAAACGCCGCACCATGGACCCCCTTAGGAGTAGCGGGACATAAAGCGTTATGGGGTTACTTTATTGTATATGGGCTGATTATGCGCGTAAATATTTCACCAGGGGGGTTGATTCGAAAAGTCTGGTGGCGAAGGAGTTTCAAGAAGGGGGAGGGAATATGATGGTGGTGCAGGGATTTACTCGTGCGAGCAACGGACGAACGCCTTTACACGTCGCCGTCGTTATATATGACTGCTATAGATCACAATTACGTGTAATGGCGTTCACTCTTGTATTTCAGGCAATATTACTTCTGGTTGTCGCTGCCTCACCCTGTGTAGGCTCTACAAGACCCTGTCTTTCGTTCTTGTATGCTAAACAGGAGGTTATGCTAGTTTGATTTACTTCACACTCACTTTAGGGGACGCTACAATTTATCTCTCTGATTGTCGTTCAATTACACGAAATTAGAGCAAGAGAGACATTGTCGAGATTCGTTATTCCCACATACGTGTATGGGAATTTATAGCACTTCCATTTGAATTCTAGGGAGATCTTCCTTCTCCTGATGACGTGTTTCCTGTAATCACTTATGGCAAAGATTAGACTAGCAGTGACATCTTTGTTACAAAAAGATCTTATGCTGTTAGTATGCGCTTGACCGAGAGCTGACCGAATCACTTACATATGATCATGAAGTTCAAGTAAGGTTCCAAGTTTCCGAATAAAAAAGCCGAAGGGTGTGAGGTGTCCGCACACTAAACTGAAGATTACCCCACCGTCGTTCGCGATGACAGGCAATACATCATTGCAATCGATTCACAATGGGATATTACTCTCGTTGTGTGACACAATAGCTATCTCCAGCCAACGATCCGTTATTACACGTATATGGCAACACAGCCGAGTGCGGGAGACGAGTTTACAACGCGGCGAACACGGGCAGCGTTCTGTAAACACAAGTTTCAAGTAGCCATTGTCGAGTCGCAACCGCAATTCCTTTGCTCAATTACTACAGTGCATATTACAATCACGCATGATTCACGCCCTGATATACGAGAAGTATGGCCATGGAGCAAGTTCAATCAATTTTAACAGAGCAATATCGCTTACTTGGATTATAATCAAACAACTGTAACAAAACTATCAGATTGCAAATACCTTACTCTACTGATTGAATTAACGAGTTTGGTGGCTCAAAAAGTAAATTTATTTGGCAACTAAAGCCAAAAGATGGACAGTATCTTCGATAGTGAGAAAGATATAGGAGAAGTAAGATTTGATGCGAAACATTATGAAGAAAAATGCGTAGATGCATCAAATTGCCTCCAAACAATATTCCCTGTTTTGTGTTAATTCAAAACTATTCGAAAATATGAATTCAAATTTTGCCTAACTAGGAAGTGGAAAAAAAACAAATCGTTATTAATTTGCATTAGTTCAATAAGTACGACGCACCAACCACGGGGAGAATAAGGTCACGCCAGAAAGTGAGTAATGAACGCGGTTTATCCCCGTGAAGTAACTAGCGGTGTTCGTGTAATGGCGGCATTCATCAACACGATCTCGCATCACCTTTCCATTCGCGTTTAAGGGTCTCTTGCTCTATGACCAAGCTGCACTAAGCGACCCAACCAACCACATCCATCCTTTAACTGCTAAATTCTTAATGTTCGATTGCTGTGATTGTTACACTGTGAATAACCTCACACATAATCACGGTGGTCCATTGAAAGTACTGCTTATAAGTCATAGAATTCATTTGATGAAATCAATTTCAATTTAAAAGCATACGTTTATACTTCGTTTGATATTCTCTATTTTGACATAGGATCAACCAGAATCGATTCAAAATAATTTCAGATGATTCTGTCAACTTTCTTCCAAATCCAAAGGTAATGAATAATACTCCAAGAATAGAAAATTTGAGCCTCCAATTCTTATCAATAACTATACAAAAACTTTATGAAAATTTGTAAAAAACTCGTTCTTACAAGAATATTATCAAAAAAGAGAAAATTGAATGGTGGGGATGACAGAGCCGGTTAATGAGCGCGCACGCTGGAGAAGCACCCGTAGGGAATAATCAGTATTTGTGATTGTTGCGCTGTACATGTTAGTAGTATAGGCCCGCTCGGGCAGGACATAGAAAGGAATTTTGGTGCGTTCGAAATTATGATCCCTACGTATTTTCAAAGATTTCCACTATATTAAAGTAAAAACCACTGCAAACAAATATATGCAAACAGACATATTTAAAACCCGCATTTCACAGAACAGTAAATTAAACAATGTTTTAGTTATTTTTGCTTCAACCTGAAAACATTCATTTTAATCATCCAAGAGCTTTTTATTACAACCTCCTAAAAAAAATTGTGTTTTTACACAGTTGTTTGCTTTTTGAGGAAGTAAACAGGCAGGATCTTATATCTTGAAAACCTTCTCCATCCCGGGTGCGTCGTTGCACCAGCGTGCAACGCACCAGTGCAGTTATGCATGGAACACGCAACTCGAAACGCAACGATGTCTGAGCTGTATTATTACAGTCTTTTCGCAGTATGCGTGCCTCTGTAATTATGATTTTATTTTTATGGACATAAATTATACAGGCCGCTAGCTGTGTCATTATATGGCATTTTAATTCAAGGTTGTGGACATAATGGTAACTGCGGCATCGTCGCTCTTGGTCCTGAGTTATGCTCACCTGCCAGAGGGGGCACATAGCACTTATTCTTTGCCTTGCTCACAAATCGCCCATATACTCATCACTTTCGTTTCCTCACCTCCCGATGACCGCGACTTTCCCGTTCTTGGAAGCCTTTTTTTTTGCTTCCCATATGTGTTCTGCATTGTAACAAGATCACATTGACAAAAGATGAAACTGAAAAATATTTGCGTCGAATAATTTTTCACAAGCTTAAATTCAATAATGCATCAGAATCTTCAAGCGCATTCTTTAACCGGCTGAGGACCGAATGTATTTATGGCAAACATAAAATTTTTGCAATAGTTGAATCCTATTGAGGATGTTGAATGTTTTTTGTCGCATCTGCTGATTGGTTTTATTTGCTCATTTCCAAAATAAATGTTTCACTCGTCGCTTTCATCCACCGACGAGTGCATTGATGGAATAACAAGAACGCAATCCGTACGAAGATCGCCTTATTTTCTCCCCAGGGGCGAAAAACTCATCAAATTTAAGTATCTAGACATATGGCAAAGACACAGTGGCTGGATCATGAGTTGTGTTTTGCAGGAACAGCATAGTTGAAGACCTTGCTGTTTATAGGGTTGGCCCGTTTCGCATGTCTGTGCATTAACTGCGGGCAGAAAGACACGGCAATAGAGGAGGAGGTCGGATCGCTTTTTGTTGACGAATGGGATGAGGATCAACACGTACAGTAGCCGTATAATACTACTGGATGTTAGCGACGAGCGGCTGTCAGCCCGCCGCCGCGCCTTTAATCTCTTGCTGGTTGCTGTCTGTCTGTCATTCAATCCCTCGCTTGCTTGCCGGTTCGTTCGCCCATCCCATTTTGAAACCGCCAGATCTCTTTTTCTCCTGTCTACGAATTTCCGGGACTCGTTGGCCCCAACGCCGAATCTGAGAGCAAAAATATTTTGCCAATTCGCCATTCGTGACTCGCGCCTCGCGCGGGTGGTCGACTTTTTATCGACGCTTAAATCGGGTCTCAGCTGATCATTGAACTCGTCGGTTGGAAAGAATCCTGCAATCTGCAAAAATATGGAGCATGCGCTGGAATGAATTCGAGGATGCGGCCGAAGTGATGGAAGTTTCCTTCTGATTTCTCGTTCGTTCAGTTTTTTTCGGAATTGAATAGTTCAGCGATTCGAGGGGATGTTATTCGATAAAGGATGTTCTCTGTGGAAGTGTGGTACAGAAGACTTCCGTTTAGCTGAACTCTCGTTTAGCTGAACTCGAGCGGCCCCCTCTACCCCCAGAAGAGAGCAACTGACGGTAGCAACCAATTAGAAGTCACCTCTTGAAACACCCATACGTAAGGGGACACAGTGTTGGTAATTTCTCCCTAGTTCAGCTAAACGAATGTTTACGTCGCGTATACGGAAGTCCAGTATTATCAGTAGTCAGAACGAAATAAGAAAGTTGAAGAGTATCGCGAGTTTATTTAGTCTATTTAGAAGGTAATAAATTTCAATTTATCGAGTACATTATTCAACTAGATAACAAGATGGAACAATATAGATTTGACAGAGCCTCTATATAAAACAAAAATTGGCTCAATCGAAAGCTTTCGAATATGCACGAAGTCTGTGAATCGCGTTCAAACCAGTAGCTAGAAGCTGTTAAAGTAGCAGCTGTTTGCATATCCGGTTTATGTTTCAATCCAGTTCCATCAATATGAATAAACACTGGAACGTGAGGTAGCGCGATGCAACATTAATATGTATTGGCAATAAATCGATATCGATAATTAAAATCTGCGCAGGTAGGCACCTCGGGGTGCACGTTTATATAAAAGTTCAATTTGTTATATGTAACTGCGCGAGATGACTATAAATATTGCGTTACCCTTTTTAACTGGGATCGTAAATCCGAGTGATTTATGATCAAGTCGCTCGAGGAAGGGGTCGTCGCTGCCAACCCGGTCACTGCGTCAGGATTTCAGAGTCCTTTGGAGTCCGGTGACTGAAATAATTTCCAATCGCCTATATTTTGTCTACATTGATATTAAATCCATCTTTTATTGACAACTTGTAATATGTGATCCTCAGGATCCAATCATATCCAAAATGATAACATTTTGTTCTTTAATTATTGATGCTCAACACCAAATGGTGTTGCGTTCTATCGACAGCTTTCCGCGTTCCCATGTACATGTTCTACAAGAGTTATAATCAATTCCTTAGACAGAATGTAATCCTTCATATAAACAATAAAAAGCTAGGAATGAGCATTTTTAGTACAAGTTCGAATGAAAATATGAATCTCTGGATCTCCTCCAATCGTAAAACTCCTAGAAGAATTATTACTGTCAGTTTTTATTTTATTTGGATTATAAGTAAATAACGCCACGAGAATAAATTTCAAAGAATTGCTTTCTGATCCAAACGATACACTCGTAAGATTGGTGTCCACAGTTTCCAACTTTGTCTGTTTCCTGTTTCAAGATAGATGGGCCGCGACTGGCGAGTATGAATGTTGAAAAAAGTCTTAACTGTTGTGATATAGGGGAAGATGTCACAGCAGAGCAAAATAAAGTAGCGTTTTCGAGGAAAAAATTTATGACGGAACAGGGGCTTACGTATTCCAATAGACAAGATGGCGTTAATCTCAATGTTGAAAAAGAATGTTCGGTACATAAATTACAGTCGAGTCTCACTTCTTCAAATCGCTCCAGATCGAGAGTTTGTCACTAGCAGCTGACACCGGAAAATATCACTAAAAGACCAATTCGTCACGTGAAAGTCCCGAATAAAGGCGACGCTTAAAACTAAGTTGAAGTTTGGTAATCATCCTAGCTCATGATTTTCAGCATCTTACGAAAAGTTGATTGAGGTCAACGAGCTAAAAGTTAAACAGCTGCTCAAGTCAAATGAAAAATCACGACAGGCGGCAATATGTTGAAGAAGCATTCTGGGGACTCCTTTATTGAGGAGTCAACCTTTATATGCATATAAATAATTTTGTATATTCCTTAGGAATATACATATAGTTCCCTTCATTAGAAAGAAACTATAGCATCCGTACAGGAAAGATAATGAATGGCAAACTTGGGAAACGTTAAAAAAGAGTAGAATACACGTTATTGATAATTTTTCTTGAACTCGAAATTAGAAAAGGGAGACAACAGTACTTGCCATTTCAGATCACCTCTATGGCAAATGTCACTTGCTAGGTTTTCCCGTTGGACAGCAGATGAACCCTTTCGCGCTTCTTCAAAAATTATGCGATTGGTTGACGGGTTGACGATTGCATTGTAAGTAATTCGAATCACGTACTCTGAAATATGGGTGCAAGCAGTTTTTTGAAAAATTCGAAGATCATTATTTTGATTACATGTTTCTACGTATGCCATTCGGCTCTCTTTTTAATAGATTATTTGTCGACTTTCAAGCAGTTTAGGTGCAGTCAAGATTCGATCTTACAACAGCGCGGACGTGCACGCACAAATACCATATCTTAAATCAGATTTAATCTTTACGATCCGATTCCGATGCCCAACAAAATTGTATCCAATCATCTTTGAGTCATTCTGGAAAGTATTTGAAATAATTGTTTTTATTCATTATTGCCTTTTTCCTCCAACCTGAACCACTTGAAGGTGCTTCATCAAGGATAGGCTTTCGCTGAGGGGAAAATTCTCTTACACTAGTGAATTGTCAGTTGTAATATTTTTCCCACCTCATCTCTAGACCCTAATGAAGCCTTTGTCAGACGACTTTTTTCCATATATTGCTTTGTTATTTTTTTTTTAAATTTAAAATCAAGTAATTTTTGCGCCTGCGAAATCGGACCTGTCGTACTCCTCGAAAAGGCGTGGCAGTGCACGCCAATTACTTCTATTCGAGGAGTACGACGGGTCCGATTTTGCAGGCACAAAAATTACTTGATTTTGAATTCAAACAAAAACAAATAACAACGAAATATTTGGAAAAAAGCCGTCGGACAAAGGCTTCATTAGGGTCTAAAGATGAGGTAGGAAAAATATCACAACTAACAATTCACCAGTGTAGGAGAATTTTTCCCTCAGCGAAAGCCTATCCTTGATGAATCACCTCAACTCAGCAACTTCAAATCACCCCATGTCCTTGTCTTGAAATCATCCCTGACTTTTTATAAAATATACCTTAACTATACTGTTGAGGTATGGAGAAGTGAATACGCAATATTTTTATGATATTGTTAGTCACATGTGTAAGAGAGAATCCACAACAATCACAAAATTTAAATATATAAACATGGCTGCCGATGTCACTACGCTTTGCATCGTATTGTTTACATGCGTGTTGCAATTGATTCAACGCGATACTAATAACAGTTATACTGTTAGAGTGACAATCAGAATAGTTAAAACGTCTGAAGATCAAAGATATTGCTCAACAGAATTATTGGTTTGTTCTCAGCATTTTAGGGTTGATGACTACGTATCACTTAGTTTTTGCAACAGCATACTCACAGGACGTTTTTTAAGAGCGTAGCAAAATTTACATCACGCTAAAAAAAACACTATATAAATAAATGTATCGAGACCAATAACATGCGTGCCGTAGCTTGCGGCAGCCATGATCGTTTTGATACAGCAGCGCCTCTCGCCCGCGATGGACGTATTCTTTCCCAATACAGAAAGAAATGTTCAGAAACGCTAGGAATCTAATATAGGAAATGCGAAGATGACGTAAAATTCCTAGTTATCGCTTAATAGCAGTGCAAGAGAGAAAAAATTATTTCAGGAGACAGTAATCATTAACATGCAAGAGCAACCAATCAGAGACTTGCATTTATTAGTTGAATACGGTCAGGATATACAGTATTTGATGGCTGAGGTATGAGCTTTATTCCGACTCCGTAGTCCGTATGCTCGCAGGTTCGATTCCTGTCTCGTAGTTCCGGAACCTCTAGTAGAGAACAAAGATTTTCTAAGTACTTCAGGCTGTTGTGCACATCAACAACAAGTTAAAAGTAGGGTGTGCCAAGGAAAGGGGGGAGGTACAAAGAAAATATCAACTCTTAGGGGACATATTGAATGGACTATCACAGTACACATGATTCGACCAAAATTTCTCAGAACGCAGGTTAGATAAGCAAGAATAAATAAAAACATCCTGTGAAACAAAAATAATAGAGACAGTATAGGTCAGGACTCTCAAAATTTTCCATTTCATAACACTTGGTTTGGTACCCTACTTTGACCCACGTACTCCACTGAGTCATCTTCACGGTAAAATTCATCAACCGACGAAGACCGGTGAAAAAAATGTCAAACTAGCAATCGCGAGCTTCTTTAACCTTTTCTTGAACAATATTATTTAAAAATAGTGAATAATTATTTGTCCAAATGAGCAATAACTAATTATAGAATATCAAAGTTTCTGTAGATATTAATTAGAACACAAAATATATGTATTTTCTTAATGTACATTGTCTGGTGAACACAGCTCTAGAAGCTAGATAATGGAGGAGTAGAACAATATGGACAGGGACTAAAAAATAAGTAAATTTGTCATCGCAAAGGGGTCTGAATCGTAAGGAAAGGTAAAGGAAAGAATCTGACAGTTGTGACACGTCGACGGTTGCCATGAGATAGAATAACTGTCGGAAGAGGAAGAAAGTGTGAGCTAGTTTAGAGTGTGTGGGGGTGCAAGGGCGGAAAGTCGGTGTACAGTGCCAAGTGACGTACGACCCCGCGTAGCGTAACCAAGATATACGAGCACTTTTCCCGAAAAAGTGTTAAGGAATTATGCTTGGGAGAGTAAATGAGATGTGTCTGCGCTGGGACATAGATCACCCAGACGCCATCCATTCCCGCTACGACGCGCGGAAATAAATACGATCTTTTGCGGGCGCGAAGGAGACGCGACCAAAAGAGGTGCTCCAGCAAACCTCGAGTAGGAAGAGGACGGAAAATCGTCTCCTGGCGGCCCGCATCCCGCAGCACATCTTTCTATCCGACACCCGGGGGATCCACGAGGCCATTTCTCCGCCCTGTTATACGCTCCTATATACCTATCTCCGTACCTACCCTCAGTAGGTACCTACAGCCGGCAAATAAATTGATCCATTACTCAACCGAGCAGTCATCTTCCTTCCTTCCTTCCGCTCCACCCCCTTACAACCCCATCCAACACGTTCCTACCCCGTCGACCTTTTCCGCGGCCGGGAATCCTGCCAGAGATTCGAAGAAGACCTCTTCGCACCCTCTTCGCGTTAAAATACATTTGTCGAGTCCCATAAATTCGTTCCTCCGCTTTTACGATCTTTCGCGAGAAATTATTTCGATGCTACGGGAAATAATTTTAGTTACTACAGGTTTGGGACTTTAGATTTCTTAGGCAATCTAGTAAGTGATACTTTCAAGTAAACTATATGTACATGTCCATATTAAGACAGTCTATTTTGTTGATTGTGAATAAGGCGTCGTCCATAAACTACGTAGCCGATCTAAGGGGGGGGGGGATACTATGGTCAG
>WSXT02000015.1:1429095-1445371 GCA_011762715.2 Neuroterus valhalla
GTGATTGCCCATGTTAGCTATTGGAGACCCATGCAAAAAGTACTAAACATAATTGATCGTATTTGACTTTTGAAACGTTCAAATCAGCTGTAAAGGGTATGAATCGTTAGGTAACAATATTTTCTACATATCCTGAAAATTTAAGACAATCCGTAAGTAAGGTCCCATTTCGGCACAACTACCTTAAACTTTAAACCTAATTATTGAATTTTACATTTAAAAAATGAATCTCAATCAAGATAAATATTTCTCAACAGGGAAAGAATTATTTTCAACAAAATAAAATAATTTGACCTAAAAAAGATAAAGTTGAAGAAGATAATAAATCTCTCAATCACTAAAATTATTATCCGTCAAAACAGAATAATTTCAACAAAGTAGTTTGATTCTCAACGGAAAAAATGAAATTTCAAAAGAAAATGAAGAATTTTAAAATTAGAAAACAAATAAAACCATTTTTTTTTTTTAATCCAAAAACGTGTTGAAATCTGCACTTCCCGGAAACCAAATAAAAAACCAAAAATCCATCAAGGACTGAGTTTGGAAAAACACCTTCAAATAAACCCATTCATTTTTCTCGATTGATAGGTTTATTCGAAGGAAACTGTTTGTCCAAATTTAGTCGATGGATTCTTGGTTATTCATTTAATTGCCAGGAGTTGCAATTTTTAAAATGAGATTTCTTCTCATCAATTAATTCTAAACAATTAAGTTAAATTTCCAACTCAAATATGCATACTTAACACAGGAAAAAATTTTGTAACGAAAAAGACGAATCCCACCACGAAATGAATAATTTTTGGACCAAAAGAGCCTAATTCTCAACCAAAAATAGGACAGTTACGTTTCGAATGAAATTTAATAAATTTTCAAAACAAAAAAAGGGGAATTTTCAACAAGATAGTTATATTTCAAATGAAAGAGGTCAGTTTTTAATCCAAAAAGCGAATTTTCAACACTGTACATGAATTTTTAACAAAAAATAAAATTTTTAACACATAGTTACATTTTTACCGAAAAAAATATCGCACATCGAAAAAATGAATTATCAACCACATAACTAAACTTTGAACCAAAAAGATAAATTTTCAAATTAAAAAGACGGATATTTAATAAAGCACATGGATTATTAACCAAATCGTTGAATTCTTAATGAAGAAGATAAGTTTTCAATAAAAAAAGACGAGTTTTCAACTTTGAACATGAATCTTGAACTAAAAAAGGGAATTTTTTCAACAAATAGTTACATTTTTATCGAGAAAAAATTATTCGCATCTCAGAAAGAATGAATTATCAGCCACATGGATGAACTTGTAACTAAGAATAGACAATTTTCAAATCAGAAAAAACTAATCGATTAGATTGACCTTTGGTAGACTCTTTCAGTGTCAGAAACTGAAGGCCAAGTTTTTTAGCCAGCTATTTCGGAAACAAATTCAAAGAGTTAGAGGATTTTGAAAATTTTTGAGACCATTTTTTTTCAATACTCGAAAATTGTGAGGACAGTTTCCTATAGTGAGTAAAAAATTAAACAATTTATCCTCATAATGTTTTTTGATAAAAACAAAATTGTCGGAGTTATGGCATTTTTCTCGGCATTTTTAAAACTCAAAAATATAAACAAAAATGAGAATTTTTAGCCAAACAACGGAAGATATGAAAAAAAGGTATAGAAGAGAAAATGTTTCTTTTTGGTAGTCCTACAAGATGGTTTTCACAACTTTTTGAATTTTCGCAAATAATCGAAAAATAAAATTTTGGTCGCACAAAAAATTATGAAAAATAGAAAGTGGGCAAACTACGTAAAGTAGGGGAAAATATAAATTTAAACAAATTGCGCACCAAAAAAAGATCTACAAATTTGGTAAAATTGACTTTTTGATATGACATTAGTTTTTGCTTCATTTATAACAAAAACCATATAATAAATGGAAAAAGGAACTTTTGGACAATTGACACAAGCTTAAGAAAAAACAAATATACTCAAGTTTGTAACCAGAAAAATATTTTCAAAAATTTTGTCAATCTTTTTTCAACAGGATATGTAGTTTTCATTTCAATCAGGAAAAGTAACTATAAAAATAAAATAATAAAATTTTTGAAAAAATGATGAAGGCAAAGGCAAAAGATTCATGGAGAAAAGTTGTTCACCCGAGAAGTATCTATAAATTTGTTATCATTTTTCCTATTGGATGCGTAGTTTTTGTTTCAAGCGTATAAAATAAAAACCAAACAATAAAATTTCTGGAAAAAGTACACAACCTATGAAAAAATTAAAAAGTTGGTCAACAAAACTTCTCAACCGTTTCGGAAAGATTTTGATCGAGTGCGCAGCACGAGACACGAGATTAAAGTAGTCGACATTCCCCTATCAAGTTTCAAAAGCTCTGTATACAAATGTAGGGAGGTACAAAGACCAAGCGCGAGGTGAGTTTATCATCGAGCGCGAAGCGCGAGATCCGATAGACGCGCGCCCCACAAACATGAGTAACAAGAGCGATGTAATACATCAACATCGCGTTGGCGGTCCCGGGTCTCTCGCGTTGCGAGAACACGGCACTGCGGGAGGCCACACAGCTCCGAGACAGAATCGGTGTATGGCTGTCACGCCTAACCCCTGCCATGCCAGAAGGAACAATCGCTCTCAATTCTTGGGAGAGCTGTTAAAGTCATGCAGGATTCTTTAAAAAGAATCTAACCGAAGATACTCTTTAGTTTAGTCCTGCGCAGCTGCCAGCTAAAATAAATATATTCTCAATTCCTGTCCCCATCTTGTCACGACAACAAGGTCCTCGTATTATTCATGAGACGCCTGTCATTTTTTCTACATGACATCCACTTTATGATGATAATTTAATAAGCACACATATCTTATCTACTGACAGCTTTGTTGCCTTCCAGATTGCAGATTCAAATTTTCCTTCGCAGAGTTTGAATGCAAATTGACAGGTCTTCATTCACACAATCTAAAATCTAATTTCCAGTATTCAAATTTCAATTCGTTCACTAAACAAACGAAAAAACTTTCTGATGAGATGACATAAAAAAGTGCCAATAGGAAGGCAAAAAAAATCTTGAATATAAAGTTCCACCAAAGAACCAAGCAATCGGTTTTTGGTAATTTTAGCGAAAATTTCAAAAATAAAAAAATTGCAAGACAGAGAACAGCGCTGATGTCTTCTTCCATAAGAAGACATCCAATTATCTATTTTCCAAGAATAAGAAAAAATTATAGTCTTTTTGAGAAAATATAGTTCAAAGAGTTCCCAAAAAAATCTCCTTCATGTTGTCAATTTTCTTTTGCTATTCTACTTCTTGGTAGATTTCGAAAGACAAGGAAAACTTCTTACAGAACCAAAACAAGAAGATGGAATATCTACATTGGTTCAGATTACAACACTTGAAAAAAAATCAATAAATTTTTCATACAATTTGAATTTGTCACCAACTTCTAAAGTTTTGCACCGAAACAATTCTGTGACTTGACAGCCTGCACAGAATGCGGGACCTACTGCGAGAAAAAATTGTTGATTTATTTACGTCCATCCCTTATCTTTGCAGTCCTTTTGAAAATGTCTGCCGCTGAGAATGATGTTCCAAATCGGCATAACACATCACACAATAAATAATTCAACTCATCGACGATGTAATCAATTAATCATATCATGATACTCAAATAGAAGGCAGGGGTCAGAGGCATTAATATCGTCTTTCGCCCACGTTCGTGACAAGGGTTGCCGCAAATGCGACAAGGAAAATCGGATCCGGCAAGGATAACCTATCGATTTCGTCCTCTGCAATTTTACTTGGAGGGATTCACTGTAGTTCTGTAGTGTATGGATGAGTTATAGATGCTCTTTGCTGCCGTGCATTCAACGGTGATGTATGACTCAACGGGCGACGGTAGGTAGGAATAGGAGCCAGCAGCGGCCTGTTAATAACAGCAAGAATGAACGGCGCAATGCACAGATGCCGCTGGCGGCTAGAGGTCCCTTTGTGTTTTATTACAAACGATACGCCAGCCCACGATGTATGGGCCGCTTTTATCTGCGGCCTGTTGTTGATGTGCTACATTGTCTGCGCTGACTAGCAAGAGTGGGCAGGATCGCTGATAGACGTCGTTCAAGGCATGAGCCGTCTTGACCCATCCAGTGATAAAGCGACAAAGAAACACGCATGACCATGACAAGCCTGAATGCTTGTACTCTAATGTTATCCTATCCCCCAGACAGGTTCCTCGTTTCCGATTCCGACTCAAGGTCAAGATGAAGGATGAACAAACATAATTGATAGATTGTGCTACGATATCAAAAATGACTTGATGGTCCCACAGTTATTAGCCATTCAAGAATAATGGAATCCCATTACTGCAAATTAGTAGTTCTGTCTGCAAGGTTTATCCATTCTGAGACAAAGTGAGCGACACAAACATTTACCGCTAATGATACCTGTCGGCAGTCTCCCAAGAAATTAATCAATACGTGATTCGCAATTTGAAAATAAAGCACCCGTCGATAAGCAAACAAATATTTAACTATATGCTGCTCTAATGTCGAAGTAAAAAATAAATCCTTCATGAAGAATGAATGACCAAATCAAATTCGATTCTGAACTTTCAAAAGAGAGTTTTGCCCTCGGAAAGTAAACCTCTCCCAGAACCGAGCTTGACGTAGGCTCTCAACAGCATTGTATGCAAATCTGGAAATAAATAACGATTGGACACGCTATGAAGGCTGTGATAAATGTGGACAGAAAGAAAAATGTGACGACAAAAATCGAGTATCAGTTATGAGAGTCACGCGGCAGGTTCTCGTTAGGCACGACACGTTACTAATTGAGATTCAGCGGCGCGCGTAATGGTCCGAAATAACACGAATTCCAATCCGAAGAATGGCTGAACAAAATATGGGTAGCCATCCATCGCCGCAGAAAAATCGCTGAATACTTCATTCTGCTGAGCCAGCTGAGTTGCCGCCGTCGTGGCGACGGCAGTCAGAAGAGCAAGTGAGGGGAAAAAGAACGAGAAAAGTAGCATAAGAAACTGGAGAAAGAAAGAATAGGAGTAGAAAATCCTGATAGCACACTCTCACTCCTTCTTTCTCACCCTCGTTGGTTCTAGGCTGCAGATTTATGCGCCCCGCCTTGCAGCTCTGATATCCGAGAACTCACGACCCGCTCGGCTCGTAATGAAAGAAATAAATTTAGTCTCTGCTGCCCTAGGGATTGGGTCCCTCACACACAAATGAAGTCTCAGGAACCTGAGATGCGCGAGCTGAAAGTCTTCTGAAAATCTAGTTTACGTGTTCCTCGCAAGATACATCCGTTCCATTACATGCAAACTCCCACGTTAACCTTTCCTTTCGCCTTATCCGCAAGGAAAAATGATCACAAGTTATGAACGCATTGTGGAAGAGGACAAGGAATAATGGAAACAGAATTTTAGGAGAACTCAGAAAAATTTTCAACGGAAATTATATGATTCTACAAACATGTTTATTAAAGCAGTATGGAAACTCAACGATATATTTACAAATCTTATTTACAGGATGAATGAAATATCGTAACGCTATGCGTGCAATGTTGCGTTTTGCCGCATAATTCGACACTGATGGACAAAGTAATTTTCTGTGTGATTGCATAGTCGTGTTATCTGAGAAAAACATTGAGTGATTTAGAATCGAAAGAAATGGTACTCTTCACATTAAGTTGCAATACAATTGAAAAAAGATTAAATTCTTTTTGATTAGACAGACACTCGCAATCGAATTTATCGCGAAACGAAGATATTCTCAAATATGTACCTCTTTGAAAAAATAATACAATATCACAGTTACATATGGACAGCGCTTATCTCTCTAAAAGTTTCTGAAACTTATTGAGTTGACCGTTGTCATTACCGCCGTTGTTATCTCGCTAATACCTCGTCACAAACGTACGCGCAGTACGTTTAATTTTGATCCAGAGTTACGACTTTGATCATTCATAAAACTCTGCTCGACAAACAGGAGAGGAAAAATACAGTACTATATTTTAACCGAACTCACGTCAACACGAAATTGTTAGATAATTTATACCGAATGGACATTTGTGAAACAAGAAGTACGGTAGTAGAATACTGTTCATAAATCGCTCAAATAATAATGGGCCTGTAATTCAGAGTACAGACACGCCACAAAAGTAGTCTTACAACGCGCGACGTTATGTCGAGATATACCAGCAACTTGCAGTAATAATTACTTTTCATATATAAATTTTTTCTTTTAAATAGAATCCTATTATACAAACACACCCAGGGCGTTCTATATACACATAAAGACAGTCTCTGTAACGGGACGTCTTGGTCCCTTTCTCGTTCCGTCGGAAGACCCACCTTACTGATGAACAGCCGCGCCGATTCGCTGACCATAAATCGCATAAGGCGAGTAATATGGTCCTAAAGCATTGAATGCACTGTAGGGTGATGCCGCAAGTGATGCAGGAAGTGGTCCAGTTGGTGGTTTCCCATATGGATGGTATCTTGCACTGAGTGGGCTCAGAGAAGGTGCTGGGTACGCTCCACCAGCTGCACGGTGAAGAGCAGCCGACGGCGAGAGTAACGGGTGCCCGTGAGGTGAACCAAGAAGCGCAGCGGATGCTGCATGTTCACCACCTGACAAACTGGTATGGCTCCGAAGATGTTGTAGAAGTTCCTCGGAGGTGTTAAACCGCTTGCCGCAGTATGACTCTCCGGCGATCCAATTGCACACATAAGGTCTTCCACCTCCGAGCGACGATGGGTAGCTAAGGGATGGTGGTGGCATGGGTCCCATAGACGAGAGAGCCATCGCGAGACCGTACTTCTGATGATCGCACTGTGTGCATCCACTAGGACAGGAACCAGCACCCATCATCATCTGCACATTATGCATGCTGTACTGGCATCCAGTGCAGTAAGGATCCTTGCAGACGGGAACCAAAGCTTCACCACCAGCTGGAGTTTTTACACGAGCATAACTCAGGTACGGGTTGCTGTTAGCTGGAGCAGATGTAGGATATCCAAGAAGAGCAGCAGTCGCTGCATGATGATGGGAAAACGGTGAAGCCCCTGCAAAAGGTGGCCTGAAGGCAGGGTTCTCGGCAAGACCTGGCGGACAGCAGAGAGGATTTCCACCAAAACTGGGAAGTCCAGATTTGTAAGCACTCAGGTCCTTTGAGTGGCCACCAGAAAGGATTTCCATTCCTGATCTGATGATGGGACTAGCACCGTTGTTCCTGGGCGAAGCACTCATTTTTTCGCGATCGGCAGGTGTTCTACGATCACTATTCGAGCTTGGCGTATTCGAGTTTGTATTGCTCGTAGACGTTGGTGCGTGACTCGAGGGAGAGGTAGATTTTCTTCCCACGGGTGTTCGACTACCGGACGATTTTTTTTCAAAGCTGCTCATATCACTCGCACTGACACTATCCTGACCACTAACACTATGCACACTAGCCTTCGAGGTGGGTCTACCATCATCCGAAGATTTTTTGGACACAACATTTGTTTCGTAAGGCTTGAAAGCGAGCGGCTTTACTTCCGATGGGCTGCTGCGGGTGCGCTCCAACTTTGCCGCCGGCGGTGATCTCGCGTTCGACGATGCAGATGAGCCTTTTGACGGTTTATCCAGTGGAGAAATCAAGGGTTTCGATGGAGAATCCGCCCCAATTTGACTGCATGTCTGTGCCAGTAATGCCAACGGACTCTTCTTCGCATCCAACTGTAAAAAAAAAAAAAAAATTTGATCAAGACACAATCATAAAAGTTTTGAAGAGATATTTTTTCCTTTCTACTACTATCTTTAGAATTCGAAAGGAAAACTTATTCAATTTTAGGGGAATAATGCAAAACGAATTGGAGGCTTTAGCTTTCTAGGGTTCGAGAAAATAAAAATTCAATCTCATTCTTTAGCATGTGGTCAATGAAATTCGGTTATAGAACATTCGTCTAATTTCGAGATTTTCATGAAATAATTTCCTCTGAATGAGAAAACTTAGAATACGCATAGAAGATTGAAACACTTTTTTTCTTAAGTCAGAAAATAGAATACAATTTTTACTTGTGGCAAAGGAGAATAGAACTTCGAAATGAAATAGAGAATAATTATCTTTAAGAGCAATTATTTGATTTAGCTAAACTTCAGACACGGAGACATGATTTTGTAAAAATATTCTCGAGTAGTCGCCAAATTCAATATTGGGCTGCATATTAGCTATGAAGGAAATGCGGATAGTACTAACCGTAGTTGGAAGCGGAGAAAGATAATCCGGTTGGAGGTACTGATTGTGTCCAGTGGTAAGCATGCCGCCTTCCTCAAGCACAACCATTTGGTAAAACACTTTAAGCTGTTCACAACACCAGAGTAAGAGCACTTATCACAAAACTGTAAGCAGAGTAGTCTCGAGAATCCAGACTGACCGTGAGCGAATACTATGCGCTGAGCCGAGGATCAATAGAACGACGCGTACCGCGTGAAATCCAGGGGAATAATGACGGCCGTGTAGAGACCTTCAGTGTTGGGGGCTGCGGTTGACGGTGGCGCTTCCAGCGTCGTTCGTGCAAACTAGGAAATAACCTGTCCGTCTGTGTCCCCACCTCTCAGCCGATGACGGGAGTGGGGCAACGAAGCAAAGGAGGGGGCACGGTTGGTTTTCTGGTGTGGGGAGGCATTCTAATTCAACACGCCACCCATGATGTTGGTCGACGATGACAGCTCCCATCTCGGCTTTGATATTTCACCGCTTTTACAGCCCTACCCTCTCGCTCCTCGCCCTGGCGCACCCCACCAACTCCCGGAACCGTCCGGTTCCCCTCAGCACCCCAGCAACCCGATATTTTATACCGTGAAACCTGTCTGTCTCTCCGGGGCCAGCCCGGCCTAATAAGCAGCTTTCAAAATAGAAATGTAATGGGCTGACGGTAGGGATGGCGGGTGATTGATTGCTCGTCGAGGAGACTTACCGACTGCCACGAGTAACGAATGACAGCCACTTAAGCGCTGTTTGCCTACAATTTCATGAAAGTGTTTTAATTATCACAGACGCGACCCTGTACGACTTGACTGAGCATTGTAAGAAAAATATCTTGGCCTCGACTGTTTCTTGGCAATCCCCACTTCCGGCTTGTGTTTTAGATCGATTCGATCAATCAGCGCTCCATCATCGGCGCAGGAAAAAGAATCGGCCTTCACACGGTGTTCATTTGAGCTGTTGCGTGTGAAAGTGGCATAAATCGTAGTTTCTAACACTTGAACGGAGTGGCAGTTTTTCTGGTTACTCGAGAACAAAGTTTGATAATTACTATACCTTGTTAAGCTGAGATACTTATCTTCCAGCCTTAAAAAAGTTTGGAAATTATCGAGATTTTGTATATTATAAACTTTTTTAGTTACGATTCATCAGGATTTGCTAAGATAATCTTTTTAACATGATTTCAGGATTTTTTCTTCACGAGTTTATATTTATTAGAGTTGAGCAATTAGCTTATCAGTTTTGCAAGAACAACATATGAATGACAGTCAAAGTTGTATGAATAAAATAAAGAAAAGTTATTATTCAAAAACCTCCCGGAAGTAGCAAACACTTCAAGGACCCCACCAAGTATCGAGCGATAAATAATTGGATATCCTTATAATTTAGTTAAATTTTTTTTTTTAAATCCCCTAATTCAAATTTTATTAATGAGAATCCAAACGAGAAACGTACTAAATCAAACAATTCCAATTTTAACATTCCAATTGTAATCTTAGAGATCTTTAGAATTGTATAACTTTGATGAAATACAATATCGCTAGAGAGTACCGATGTGGAAAAATTGTGGGACAATTTAACGTCGGATAGAACCGTCTGATATAGAAAAAATAATCTGGCACATGTCCGATGTTAATCAGCTTTCCATGACCTAAAAGTAGCAGAGCTTCGATCAGAGAAATTTCACTACGAAAAGTTTTTACGAAAGCTGACAATAATTTAATATTACGACAGAAATTTCAAAGTCACACTAAGTTTCCTAGATCACTTTTGGCTGTAAACTGGTAATGAACGACGAGCAATCGTGGTGGTCTAACGGTCTTTATGTGGAACAATTACAACGAATTATGATGATATCCAAACCGAGGTATGTAGAATGTCGCATACCTTGACCGAACAATAATTGCAAATAATTAGCAGGAAGCTCTTCCCTCCGGGAATGCCATGAAATACAGAGCGTATCTCTCGGCGTATCTGAGAAACAGGAACGGCATGCAACTGTAATTTGAACTGTAACTCGTTATCTCTCTTGTGGTACTCATGATACTGTTGATGGACGCATTATGAGGAGCAACTATTTTTTATTAATTCGAAAATAATATCCTTGTACTAAAACTTCCGGTCGGTTGAGCCGACCATGGAGATAAAAGGAAGAGAACTGAATGCCATTTCATTCACGGAACAAGAATTTCATCACGCCTTCATCAGGATCGTGTTACCGCAGACCTACATCCGTTTTTGAAACCGAAAACTTTTCTACAGTTTAGGCAGATATGGTGCCGCTAACAACATAACGCCAAAACTTCTGACGTTTTGACGCTGACGGATGAGTTTACAGCTAATATTTTGTGCGCTTTGAAGTTTGCCGACCGGCTGGCCAACACTTTCAGAAGATTTCAGATGCAAAGGCTCCGACAAAGAATCAACCCAGCCATTGACACGAACGCGAAATTGTAAACAAACTGTCAGTTGGACATATGCTAAAATTAATTGCTTTCAGTGATGACACGCTTTTCCAGAAACGGCCTTATCAGATGGCGGAATGTATTTTTCGTATTCAAAGCTCGAGTGACGAGATGATTCATTTGTTCCTTTCAAGATTACTTACTTCCTGGACTGGTTTACATAATGTTCAACACGTAAATGGCACATTGCCCTGGAATATTTCACGATCGCAAAGAAAGTGTAGATTTTGTTCAACACAAAGCCAAGTCTCTTTCTTTCAGATGAAGTCATTTTACAAGTTGATATGCTTGCAAACCTCGTTGCAAGCACACACGGCCATGCAATTTTTTAATTTTTTGTTCTGGGCCTGTCTTAGGTCACCCGTCTCCTTCGAATTTGGTTGAAAATAGGATAAAGGAATAACATCACACCACTGGGAGATAACTACCAATTTTAATTTTCGGACATGCTCTCGGATATTGTTCTTATTTTTGAAATTGCATTCAATCTATTTAGTGGCCAACAAAAACGTCGTGGAACAATGATGCGATAATTTTATTGTATTCCCTCATATAAGTCCCAATAAATACATCCAAAAAATATTTTTCAAATTAGGAATCGAGAAATTTCAAAACTATTGCGCAGCAGTTATTTAGGCTGCTGCAGCAGAATTTTTGAAATTTTGGTTTATGGCCTACGCGTTATATTCTCCTGTAAAATTATTTAGGTAGAGCAATAAATGATTAGGAGGAGAGAGTCTGCATTTTGCTAGTATAGTAATATAGTTTTATAGCATTCTGGTCCCGTGAATCGGTTCCAACGAGGTCATAATTTTAAACTCAATTGCCATGAAGAATACAGGGAATCAGGATATTCCATTTTTTTAAACTAAAGTGTGCATCTACTTAAAGAATTGAATAATAGATCGTCGTAAAAGCAAGCCCTCATCCTGTCGATCATAATGATTACCAAACGGCCTTCCTAATAAATATTTGAAATGGCGTCGTTTATTTCAGAGACTAACAATGTCGTGAATCCTCTTCTATACAAGGTGAGATCAATAAAGTAATCATTTAACGATTACTGCAATGAAGTTTATAACTTGCACTTTTTCCAATAATAAATTTCAGGATGTTTTACAAAGTAGAGGATCATTTTAAAGATGAATCCGAGGATGAATCCTAAACTGTTAAATCTATAAAAAGAAAGGAAGCTGTCTATTTATAATGCTTGGAACAAGTTGCTAAATCTGAGATATTTGATCTGAAATTGGATAAATTTTATAAGAACGATTGTTTAACGAAGAATGACTCCTTGCTTCGTCTTGCTGTCCGTTTTTTCTCGCGCAAAGATATAATTTGTGCAGGGCTGCCACAGACTAATGTACCTTAAAAAAGTGACAAAAGTGACTAAATTGAGCTTAAAAGTGACTAAAAGTGACTAACTTAGAACAAAAAAGGGGCAAAAAGATGCCTTTTTAAAACAAAAAAGTGGCTATCGTGATAGCTATTATGTTCATAGAAACACTTATTACCTTCAAAAGTTTGAATAAATTATTTAATTGTTCGATTATCTTGCATTGACGATATCAGATAAAATTCTAATGCTGCATTTGGGGGTTGACACTATATGGTCACAATTTCCAGAATGAATTTTAGAAGTCTTTGACAAATTGTAATTCAGTTTATGGCAAGCTAAATAAACCATTAACGCAAATGCCGTATTTGAATTCAACAATGATTTACGATAGGAACTAGAAAACAGGAAAATCACGAACTGACATAGCTTACACTTCAATATTAAATAGAACTTCGAAAGTCGATAAAAAGGAGAGTTTACTTATCAATAATTATAGGGTGGAGGCTGAAAGGTTCAGAAACTCCCTAATGACTTTTTCTGTAAAAAAGTAACTTATGGTGACTCAGAGTAGCGATTTAGTAGACGATCTCCAATTCCCGGTCATTTCCCGGTCGAGTTTTTCAATTTTCCCAGTCAAATAAAAGTAAAATATTCAGATTTGGCGCAGAGCGCAAACATTTATTATAGTTCATGACGTTCATTCTGAAAAAAATACTCAAATTTTCCACAGAAAAATATTATTTTTCTTATAAGACTTGGAACAGATAAAGTTGGCATTGAGAAAAAATTATATTACGATGGCAAAAAAGAAATGGATTTCAAACAAAACAGTTTATTTTTCGAACAAATTTCAAACAAGAAGATGAATAATAAACGAGAATGATAAATATTTAACTAGAGAACTTCAATTTTTAACCATGAAGGTGAATATCTAAACAAAAAGATTAATTTCTAATTTGAAAAATTAATTCTGTACCAAAAAAAAATTTTTTCAACAGAATAGTTAAATTTGGAACGTAGAAAGCATTTAGTTTTTATGCAGTAGAAGAATTGTCAACACAAACTTCAATACTTAAATTTTAAATTCAAAAAAATAATATTTAACCAGACAAATGAACTTTAAAATGCAAGTATCGAATTTTTCCAATTGGAATAAGTGAAATTTCCAGTTGAAAAAATTACTTATAACCTAAAACAACGAACCGTTACATTTCCAAACAAAATGAGTAACATTCAAACCAAATTGTAAATGTTAAACTGCAATAGTTGGATTTTGAACCAGAAAGACGAATTTTTAACTGAAATGATGAAACTTCAACTAGAATAGTTGAATTCTTGACCAAAAATTGATTCTAAACCAAATAATACCTTTTTTCAACAAAATGCTTGAATTTCAAACTATTGAGACAATGATATTTTTGGATTGAAAAATTATTTTTAAACTGAACATAAGAGTTTTGAACTAGAAAAATTTTCCTCTAAAATCCAAAAAATTTAACTGCATAACTTCAATGGTGAATCGCGAGGAGGAATTTCTAAGCAGAAAAATTAACTTTCGAAAAAAAAGGAAATCATCTGCCCAAAAATGGATTTTTCAAAGGAATAATAAATTTTCAATCCAAAAAGACAAATCTCCATACACATTGTCGAATTTTGAACCAGAGAAGATCAGTTTTTCACTAAAAATAAAACAGTAAAATTTTCAGGGAGAGAAATTAATTGTCAACCAAACTGATGAATTTTCAGGTAAAATAATGAATCTTCAACTGGAATAGATTATTTTATGCAAAAAAGAATAATTTTTAACCCATAAGGGTTAATATTATACAAGAAAGGAGAATTTCCCACAAAGTAAGTAAATTTGTAAACAAATCCTTTAATGTTCCAATTCAAAAATTAATGTTCAACTAAATACTTGAATTTTCACCCAAAAAGATCAATTGCTTTCTAACAGAGTATGTATGTTTTTAGCCAGAGGTGAAGTTCAAATTAAAATACTGCACCTTCAACAGACAAATCCAATTTTCAACAAAAGAATTCTATTTTTAATCAAGTAATGGATTTTTGAACTAAAAAAGGATGAATCCGTGAAGAACAATGTAAACAAGTTTTCAATTACAATTCAGAAATATTTCATCTTCGAAATATTACTTCTACTTCAAAAACTGCTTGAAGTACTTTCTTCATTTAAAATTGAGGAAAGTGATATTTTCAAATCCCTCTCTTCTAAGTCCAAATTATAATTATTGATAAAAAGTTCCCGTTCCATGGAAAAAATTCCCTGTTCCAAGAAAAATTATATTTCTTTACCGATTGCTTTGCCTTAAGATAAAAATCCTAATTATTTTCTGAAACTCCCTGTCTTAGGTCAAATGAATTAAGAGGAAGCAAGTTAAACGTGATAAATTCATTTTTTTGAAAACATTGAGTTGTTTCTCGTATTTTTAATTGTCTAGGTTAAGTCAAGTAAATTCCCGGTTTTTAATCAAATTCCCGGTCATTTCCGATTTCCCGGTCAAGTCGCTACCCTGTGACTATTTCTTAAAGAAAGTGACTTAGAGTGACTGTTTTTCAGGAGAGTGACTAAAAAGCGACATGGAATGAAAAAGTGAATAAAAGTGACTTAAGTGACCGATTGGCAGCCCTGAATTTTCGGGATTTTCGACTTTTATTATCCGTTTCCAAAATCGATCAAATCTACCCAGCTATATACTTTTCCTGAACATCAGTTACGAGTATTTAAAAATGCACCAAGCAGAGCATCCTCGTTTATCAGAAGAAATATTGAAATAATATTCCCGATTTTTCTGTGTATACTGTATTATTTGTGTATACTGTAAAACTGTATTTCAGAAGAATTTCTTAGATGAAAAGCCCAATTTTCTGAGAAACCCATGTGAAATATTCAGCAAATTCTCAATACAGTCACTTAATCATTATGATGAATGCTCGAATAAATGTGTCTATAATCTGAGGTCCATTAATCATAATCATTATTTTCTCAGAACTTGACTTCTGTACGTCTCCAGGGATGAAATTCTTTTCCACCCCTCAAAGAACATCAAGGATATATATTTCAAATTTTCGCCGCTTCATTTTGTGCTTTTCGATTTGTGGCATTCAATTTGTACGAGTGCGGCTTGTGCAATGACAAAGCCAATGAAGTTGAAGCGCTACATCAGTGAGTAGTGTGAAGGGCCACCTCTACCGAACTCATTGAATACCTACCTAAAATACATATACTAGAGATGTAACATACATAGTCTACCCTGCGCACTTCCTAGCCCTGACAATGGATACTAGAACTAGAACCCTGGATGAAAGTGTAAAAATGCTGACAAGCGGATAATAGAGGAGGCAGTCAGTCACTTTGAGAGATGGTGTGGGACAAGAGAGGGGGGTGCTCAGTGAGCCATGCAAGAGAAAAAGATGGATGAACTCAAACGCGGTTAACGTGCAGGAGAGAGAAACGATATTTGCGGTGGGTAATAAATCATAGCGGTCGCCTTTTCCACCATTTCAGTGTGTGTATAGCGAACATTGTTCGGCCTGGCGAAGGGGAACATAACGAATGTGAATACATACGAAACGTGCTTCCCTCTCTTTATATTAGAATTCATATATTCTCATCGTCTTATTATTCTCCTTTCTCGAAAAAAACACTTTTTATAATCTGTATATGTTTTCTATATAATCTTCAGCAGTGAAGCATGAAATTATGAATGGAAGGAAAAAGTTTATTCTGGAATAAATTTTGTAGTAGATAAAAACAAATTGTTATTGTTTGAAATAAAACTATTTTATTGAGAAGTTACATTTTTGTATTGAAAATTCAACTATTTTGTTGAAAATCATTCTATTTTTGTTTTTTTATTTTCAATTAAAATCCAGTTTGGTCAAAATATCAACTATTATACATGTTCCATTAAGGGGGAACGCCACTGCAACGGGTCTAAGAATAGACGATTTTTGTGAATTTCTTTTTTGTAAGAAGGGATGATCGTTTGGCAATCGGACGAAAAGCAATTTATCAGGTATGGATTCAACTATGTTGGTGTAAATTTTTTTTGAAAAATATTGTAAATTCACAAAGTTATCCAAATAATTGTAACGACATGAAAAAAATGACTTCATCTGGTGGCAGCGATACAGCCATGAATTATTATCTGATATCAAAAAACCAAAAATATTATTAATCTGCATGATA